>QJNZ01001261.1:0-20061 GCA_004155055.1 Monosporascus sp. CRB-8-3 | reverse complement strand
CGGGCCCCCCCCCCCCCCCTCTCCCCAAGCCGGCGGACCTCGACAGCGCGGCAGAGGCGCTTACCGCCCTCCTTACAGACGCCCAAAAGGTGCTGGGTCACCGAGCACGGAAAAACACCAAAGGGCAGCCGTGGTGGGACAGCAGATGCAGAAAGGCCCTGGCTGAGCTGCGGAAGGCGTTAATAATGGCCGGCCGAGCCCCGAGGACAAGAAACGCTTCCGACAAACGATAAAGGCAGCCAAGCGTAGCTACTGGAGAGATGTCATCGATTCAGCCACGAAGCCCAACGACCTGTTCAGAATAGTCAACTGGCACAAGCTGGGCCCGGCTATACGGTCCCCACCACTGGTAGTTTGGGGCCAGCCGGTAGTGGATACAGCCGCCAAAGGAGAGGCACTCAAGGACGAAATCCTGTGCCGCTTCACGGCCGAAAACGACTTTTCCCAAGACCCGCTCCGGGCGCCGGCCCGATACGCCGGCCGCACGAAGCTTCCCTGGGACTTCCACATCACGGCCAGGGAGTGCAGAGAAATGACGGTTGGAGGGGCAAACACAGCACCCGGCGTCGACTCTCTCTCTGTTAGGCTACTGAAAGCGGCATGGCCAGCGATCCACAAATACGTCCGCCAGCTGTTCGAAGCGTGCCTGCGAGTGGGTCACCACCCGGCAGCTTTCAGGGACACAGAGGTCGTCATGCTGGGAAAGCCCAAGAAGACGAACATGACCCAGGTAAAGTCCTATCGGCCTATCGCCCTGCTCCTGTGCCTAGGCAAAGGGCTGGAAAGAATAATAGCGAAGCGGCTGTCGCGCACGGCGCTGGCAGGGGGGCTGCTATCGCCAAGGCACGCGGGAGCCAGCCCGAAGCGGGCAGCCACCGATCTGACCGCGGCCGTGGTTCACGAAATAGAGCTGGCGCTGCTAAAATATAAATGCGCGGCTCTAGTAACCATGGACGTACAGGGTGCTTTCGACTCAGTGCTTCGCAAAAGATTGCTCCAGCGGCTGCTACAGCAGGGGTGGCACCTCCAGGTTGCTCGGTGGGTGTCCTCCTTCATGTCCAACAGAAACGTCAGGGTCAGATTTGAAGACAGTGTTACTATGCCGTTTACTCCAGAGTGTGGGCTCCCCCAAGGGTCCCCGGCGTCCCCTGTGCTTTTCATGCTGTACATGGCGGCGGTGCCCCCCATACAGGATACCATTGGGTACGGATACGCCGATGATATCGGCATCTGCGTCACCGGGAACACACCGGAAGACTGCTCCCAGGCGGCAGGGGAAGCAGTAAGCTCTATCCTCCAATGGGGAAGGGAAAACAAAGTCTCCTTCGACCCCGGCAAGTGCGAGCTGATGCACTTCTCGCGCTCCAAATGCCAGGATTATGCACCGGAGGTACGGTCAGAGGGCCTTACAATCCGGCAGGTTAAGGAACCGGCCCTACGCTGGCTGGAAGTCTGGTTCGACCGAAAGCTGAAGTTCGTTAAACACGTCAAGCGGAGGGTTAAAACAGCAGACGGCATAGTCGGGCACCTACGCAACATCACCAACACACAGCGGGGGCTGCCGGCGAATGCCGTCCGGCAAGCGGTTCGTGCGGTAGTGTACCCCACTGCGCTGTACGGAGCAGAGGCGTGGTACGCAGGCGCTATTAGGATGGTAAAAGGGCCGCGGGGCGCAATAAAGGAAGTAAGCACGCGCCAGGGACATCTGGTGCAGCGCATCGACCGTATGCTCTCGGGGGCTATGAAGACGGTGCTACCGGCGTGGAGAACTACACCGACGGCGGCTTTGTTCAGAGAAGCTGCACTCCCAATAGCACGGACTGCGCTCGACCAAGTCCGGCTCCGCTTCGCGGCCCGGCTTAGGTCGGTCCCCGAAGACCACCCTTTGACGCCGTGCCTGGCAGGAAAGGTATCAACCATCGGGCCGCGGTATGGGATACGAGCCCCTATCAAGTCACGCCTCCAACACGCAGCAGATTTACTGCCGGAATGCCTACGGCCATTATTGGTGCCGTGGCGGTACCCGGAAGCCGATTCCCCAGTGGTAGCCGGGAAGAAGACGGCAGCAGCTAAGGCGTTCCGATTATGGGTCCAAGGCCTGCCACCCACCCACGTTGTCGCATACAGCGACGGCTCGAAGCTGGAGAACGGTGCAGTCGGATACGGCTATGTCATATACCAGGGCCCCGAAAGGAGAGCGTCAGGGAACGGCCGCCTGGGGGACCTGTCTGAGGTGTTCGACGGTGAAGCAGAAAGCGCCCGTATGGGGCTCCGCCACGCCCTCCGTCTAGCGGGCGGCCACCCGGTACACATCTGCCTCGACAATGCTGGGGTAGTAGCCGGTCTGACGGGCAACCCGCCGGACAGCTCGCAAGCAGCTTTCCTGGAAGTCCACAATGCCGCAGCGGAGCGCCAAGTGGCCATCCGCTGGGTCCCACGCGCCTTTGGCTCATACCCTAGGCGCACTGCTGCGGCTCCCAGCAGCACCCAAGGGACTGCCACGCGCCTTGGCTCATACCCAAGGCGAGCCTTTCATAACAATAAGGGTACGTAAACGTTAATGTACCTGTAAGAACACCAACCGGACCGGCCACCCTTACCCTCCGGAATGCGGCCTACGTTCAGGGTTTCGCATATAGCCTAGCGTTACTGCAGCTTCTGCACTAGAAGGGATAGTACTGGGACAACAGACCCGGTTACAACGAACTCTGCCGTTTAGATGGCTCCCTAGTTTGCCAGGTTTTTCCCAGACTATCGCTATACCTTTTCACAGATATAGATTTACAGAGGCCCGTGGCGCTAGCCGCTTGCAAAGGGAGGTTCCGGGCAAGGTTGACAAGCACGGCTATAGCACTTTTCTGGCATTAACGGCTAGGTCACCCAAGCCCGGAAGCACTAGAGAAATTGGTGGAGGCTTCGGAGGGAGTGAAGATAATCGGGCCTCTTATAGGGAAATGCGATGCGTGCGCCAAGGCGAAGATCAAACGCTCGATCAGCAAATAGGCTCGCCCACCGCCCCCTTACCCGGGCCACACCCTGGCTATCGACTGGGTAGACGTAAAAGGCCGAAAAGACGTTAAGGCCTTTTTCACGCTACGTGCAAAGATTTAGGCTATATCTGAGACTATTACGTGGACAAAAGAAATACCTATACCGTTCGAAAACTGCTACAGAAGCTAATTACACGCTTGAAAATACAGTATAATATAATGCGTGCAACTTAAATCCACTTATACTATAAGGAAGCCATCGTCGAACTTCCGAAAAAGGATGCCAGCTATCGCGGCATTGGAAGCGTTTGTTTCGATACAGAGGAGGGCATTGGGATTATAGTAACGTAGCATAGGGGCCGATGTGAAAGCGTCGATTAGCGTATAAAATGCCTGTTTTTGGGGCTCTTGCTAGTTGGTGCCAATCCGGCCTGGCTTCCTGCTGCCCTGTCCCCGAGAAACTGCACGGGCAGCGATGGTCCGTAACCCTGTTTCATTGTCCGCTGGTCTCGCGCCTTGCAAAGTCTCCTGCATCAAATCTTTCCCCCACCATCTGGAACTTGTGTCCACTACCCCCTCGCCAGCACAGCGGAGGCCCGGCTGCAGCCTCTATACCCTTCCCCAATCAAATGACCCGTACCAAAGCAAACGATTAGCAGCGGGATTTGTCAGTCGTTAATTTTTGCTTCACACCACAAAAGGGCGGTTTGAGTGGAAGCTGCCTGCTGCTGCTGCCTAGGCCAGCACACAGGAGGGTGGGTGGTATCATCAAGCAACCAGCCAAACGAAAGGACCGAGGAGAAATGGAGAAGAGGAAGCGAGAAAGATGAGGACGCGAGACTAAACAACACCGGTGTTGATAGGCCGCTTCCAATGTAAGCTTCTACGTCTCTTCAGACTGTTTCGCCCGAGTTCTGAGTGAAAGGTTGGCCTATTTATATCCTCGTGCTCAAGCAGTCTTCCCGGGTTGCCGGGGCGTTTGAGGGGATAGGGATCGGACACTGCTCTTATCGCAATGGATGTCCATTGTTTGACGGAATCGTGGTTGGCGCCGTTGAGATTGTCTAGAATTTTAAAATAACTACAGTTACCGTGGCTTTTGGACCCCGGATGACACAAGCTTTGGCGCCCAGCGATCTCTCCACTCTAACCTACCCACGGGGCCGATCTGCGAGCTGCCAGCTGGGCACGCTAGCTCGCTAGTTACTCCATGGGCTCTCTGCAGGCCCAGGCAGATCGGCGCATCCCACCTACGCTGTCGATGACGAGGCCACCGCCCCCGCATGCTCGGCTCGACACGCGCCGAGATTTATTCTTCCGAGTTGCGCAGGAACCCGTCTCCTCGGTTCACTCCCTCCCCTGCGAACTGTCAGTCTCTGTCGTCTAAACCTTCGAAATTGGATGGAAAGTTCTAGACAAAGGGGCAGGGGGTAAGCCAGACAATCGAGTTCTGCTATTGGCCCAAATGGTTGTGAGCCATCTCGGACTTGAGACAACTCAAGCCCCCCAACTCTATCTTCCGTCCTTCCCCCGAACCGTCACAGCTTCTTTGCCCGTTTTAACATGGCAACAAGCATTGTTATTCGCAGTTGGGTAACCAGCTGTTTGGACCGCCCAAGGGTCACTAATTCATTAACAGAAAAACCCTCCAATACCCATTAATCACGAGTCGATCGCCCTTCACAACACAACGAAGAGGATACTATGTTTCAAGGCCTTTGAATTCTGCTATAACTAGTTTAGAAGAAGGTAAAATTTGTTGCAGTAGCTGAATAAACAAATAAAGAGTGATGATGAGTGCCGGACTCGGGCTCTATTCCTTCTGCCACCCTCCCTTCGATCTTAACGATCTTCACAGCCTCCTTAGACTGAAGTCTTGGTCTCTCTACTAAGTCTTCAGGAGTAACAAGCCCGGTACTTAACCGTCAATAGCGGGGTCAAAGCCATTGATGGTGTCGTCCATGGCGCCCCTAAGGTTATTAGTAAAGTCCTCGTCGCGGAGCTTAGCACGCGGGCCGCCAAAGTCCTCCATGGCGATGTTGCGGAGGTCGACGCTCGGCCAGTTGTTCCAGCCGACAAGCCGGCCAAGGAACCAATCACCGGTAAAGTTCTCGATGGCGTCGTCCTCGTTGTTGGCGATACGCCAGCAGTGCGTTTCGCCGCCGTCTTTGTGGTACACCACCTTGGGGCGGCCATCTTTGAGTGGCGGGGTGTTGGTGGCGCCGTCGTATTTACCGTGGCAGCTGGGTGCTACGCGCTTGACTTGGTTGTCCTTGACAAACACGACAATATTCTCCCAATCGTGCCTATGGCCGCCGAGCCAGCTGCCGCAGACGACCTGGTCCTTCTCAAAGTAGTACTCGTACATGATGGCGCACCAGCCGTTGTTGCACCGGCTGCGGCTGTACAGGTTGTTGTTCTCCAGTCGGTTGTTGTCGCGGCAGACGGAGGCCAGGCATCCGGGGTGCACGCCGTTGGACGCGTCCCAGCCCCCGTTCTTCTCGCCGTCGGCGCCCACCGCGGCCGTGTAGTAGCAGCCGTCCTTGTCGAAGTCGGTCACGGGCTGGAACTGGTGTTCGAGGGGGCTGGCGCTGTCCTGGATGGGCGTCACGATCTCGCGCCGGGGAAGCGACTTGAGAACGCTCTTGGGCACGATGGTTGGGTTGGCGGCCGCGAGGGTGGCGGCGCCCAGGAGGGCGGCGGTGGTGGTGGTGAAGGAGCGCATCTTGGAAGGGGATCAAGTCTGTAGCAAGTTTGTGCCAGGGATGGATTGTTCTGTATGTGCTAGCTTACTTGACGGCTTGAGGCTGGCTTGCTGAACTGGACTCTGTACATTAAAGGAGAGGAGAGTGCGAGACTTATATACATTTCTATTGGGACTTATAGCCCTTTAATCTTCTCAGCCCTTCCCTTTCTTTGCCTATCACAAACTGCTGCCTGCGTGTAACCTTTGTCCGCATTAAGGCCTCATCTCGAAAAGGCATGATCTTCCAGCCTGACGCCGCTTGCTGCATTCCCTAATGACTGCCACGAGACCTGTTAACTGGATCACATCCTTACTCCCGTATATTATGCTCAGGGGTAAAAAGGCTGTTCGGTATGTCGATTCACGAAAGCTCCTTTGGCGATCTTGTCTTGGCCAAGCTTCTGTACCAAACTACAAAGTCCACCGAAACCCACAGCCTCCATTGTGCCAGTCCCCATTCACGCTAGTTTCATTTCCCAGCGTTTATTTCCCTGGATCTCGGCTAAAACGCCGATGTTCTCAGCTTCAAAGCCGACGTTCTCATGATTTTCGACGATCTGCTGAGGTGGATTTAGGGCGAGGGAATGGGTACCCGTGGGTCACCTACAAATACCTACGCTAAACTTGGGTTACCTACGGGTTACCCACTAAAATGGTAGATAACCCGTAGAAATTTACGCAAAAAATTTTTTATTTACGGGTTACCTATAAAAGTTTTTTTAAATATAAAAATATTTACGGGTTACCCGGAAGTAATAAAATAATTTAAAATAATTATGTATAATTAATAGTAACATTTATTAATAATATAATAAACTAATTTGAAATAATCGTATATAATTAAAAATCGAAATATATTAATAATATAATAAAATAATATTTTAAATATTATAAATTAATTAAACGTTATATTTTATTTATATTAAGTATACGTAAACCGTAACCTTAATTTAATACTTTTTAATTAAACTTTAAATTTTTTTTAATTACCTTTATATTTATTATTATAAATAAGTTATTCATTTTAATTAATACTTAATTTAAAACTACCGGGCTTTAAAATTTATATTTAAAGGTTTTTTAATATATAATAATTACTGCTAATAATTTATATAAATTCGATATTTTTTTTGGTATAATAACTTATTTATTATAAACGGTATATAAATTAATTATTATAAAAAATTAAATTAATTTAAAATTATTTTATAAAAAATATTTATTTTCGAAACGTTTAATAAGTATTAATTTAATTATTTCTTATAAAATATTTATAATGTTAACTTAAAATCGTAAATAAATTTTAAATTTTTTCATAATTTCGTAAATTAACCGTTAAAATAATACTTTAAGAATTAATAGTAATATATTTATTTAGTAATAATAAATTTTACGTAACGTACTATATAAGCGAGCTGTACATATAAGCGAGCTGTACATTTTTTGGTACGTTGCGATGGTAAATTCGAATTAAATAATTATAATATATTAAATTAATTTAAATTAATCGGATTTTTTATTACTAGATACCTTTATATCCTTTTTATAAGTACGCGTATTATATCCGGGCTTACCGTAAACGCCATATTTTCGTTTTTTCGTTTAAACCTTTTTATAATAACCTTTTTCGGTTGTTGTTAGTTGCGATTGTTTATTATTACTTTTTTTCGTAGTTATAAAAGTTTGTATTTTTTTTACAGTAAGTGTTTTTTTTTTTAAAAAAACGTTTGTTTTTAGTTTTCCGGCGTTTATTAAGGACGTAGTTTATTTTGTAAAGGTAGTCGTTTTTTTTCCGAAAAAAAGCGATTTCGTACAAAAGTAATAGGTTATTTTTTATTAAAAGATTAACCGATTTAAGTATTTTTGTCGGCGAGTTACCCTGGTAATTTTTAATTTTTTTTTGTAAATAACGTTTCCGTTAAATTGTTTTAATAATATTTTTAAAAGTTTTTGCAGGTGGGGAAATAACCGAATTAGCAGAGGTAAATAAAGAGACGGTTGGTATATGTATAACTGGAACTTTTAGTTCGGAAAAAATATAATTAGGATCGAATGGAATAAATCCCGTTTTTGCGAATCCGGATTTAATATTGTTAATTGTTATGGCAGTTTTAAATATGTCGTAAAAGCCGGCGATAAAATTTTTTTTAATAATATAAGTAACGTAACGTTATATAAGATTTTTGATATATAACAAATAAACGCGTTTTAATACGGAAAAATAAAATACGTTTAAAGGTTAAAACCGATAAGAGAAATGGATAAATATATAAAGTATAATAATATTATTAGTTTTATAATAATTTTCGAATTCGATTAAATAATGGTTTTCGTAACCGTTAAGGATAAGGAAACGTTTCGAATTTTTAATACGCGTTTTAATGTATTTATCGAAATACTTAATTTATTTTCAATTTAGTTTATTTGTCGTTTAGCCGTTTTCGTTTATAATAATCCTTTAATTGGGTAAAAGTGGGTTATCGGCGAACCAGCGAAGAAAATGGTTTTTCCCGGTAAGGATAATAAATAAAAATAAGGCTTAATTTTAAAAGTTAATAATTTATATTACCGTAAATTATTTTTTATTTTTTTAATGCGTTTATTTAGGTTTTTTACGTTTTTCGGCATTTATAATTATTATATTTGTTATTATAAAAAAATTTATTAAAAAATTTATTTCATTAAAATTATAAATATTTTTTTCCGTAATACCGTATTTTGCGATTATAATTTAAATAAATTTAAATTATTTACGAAATATTTTTGGATTTTTGTATAAAACTTATTAATAATTTATTTTTCGATTTAAATACGTTTTAAGTTTATGTTGCCATTTAATAAAGTTAAATATTTAATTAATTCCGATATGTTTTATAATACGTTACGTAAATAATAAATTTATTATATTTTTAACGTATTAACGTTAGACGGGAAACGTTTACGTATTTAAATTAAAGATTTATTCGATAATCGATTTTCTTTTAATCAGCGTTAATTTTCGCGAATTGGGGACGGTATCGGGTCGGGCATATTTATTATTAATTTACGTTTTTAAAATAGTAAATGGGATATTATAGATAGAATTAAATTTTTTATAATTAAGTTTCGGGTTTTGTTTTTTAACTTAAACGGCTAAGTTTATTTTCGTTTTTTTTATAAACCGTTTTATGTTATAATTATTAAGAAATAAATGATTAAAGTTAAAGAGTTAAAATGATGAAAAAAGTATATAATTCGCTTGTATGTACAGCTCGCTTGTATAGTACGTTAACGTTTTTATTATAAAAGGTTAATTTAAATTCCTTAAAATAATTTTAAAATAATTTTATTTCCTGAAATTAAATAGTTAGCTGGACGTTTGGTATAAGTAAATATAATTAGTTTTTTCGTTATTTTTATTAATTATTTTCTTATTACTGGTTATTTTTTTATAACTAATTTTTTCTTTGTTATTAGTTTTTTTTTACCGTAACTTTTATTATTTTTTTAGCTTTCCGTAAAGTTCGAATTATTATTAATAAGCGAATTTTTATTATTAACCGGATTATTTTTAGATTTATAATTATTAATAGGTTCATTTTAATAAATAAATAAATTATTAATATTTTTCTTACTTATAATAAGATATTAGCTAATATTAATTAAATTTAATAAAAATTACGTAATATTGTAATAGGAAATTATTTTAAAATTATTTTATTAATTTTTTAAAATAATTAAGGAAACGTAATAAATAAGTAATAATCTAAAATACGTAAAAATACATAAATAAAAACGTTATTAAAATTAATATAGGAAAAATTAGTTTTATCGATAAGATTTTTTTTCTCCGTATTTTTGTATTAAAAAAGGTATATATTTTTTATAATAAAAAGAGTAACTAACTTATAGGAAAATATTATTACTTATATTTAATTATTTTTCGATTATTTTAATAATAAAAATATTAATAAATTAATTTTATTTAAGTTTTTAAACGTATTAAAATATTTATTTTATTTTATAAAATTATAAATATAAAAGTTACATAATTTGCAGTTTAAATTTCATAATAATAAGTTACGTTTATTAAGATTAGGATAATAAATTTTCCGAATTATTATATATAAGTTATTATAATTTAGTAAGTTTCGGACGTTAAATTTGTTTTATAAATTTGTTTTTACGTATTTTTATAATATTTTTATTATTTTTATTTGTTATTCCTTTTTTTTAAATAATCGGAATATTATCCGGATTAACGAAAACTTTTTCGCTTATATATTAAAATCCGTTTATTATAACGGTTCATTTAGGATTAAAAATTTCTTAAACTTTTATTTTCGTATTTTTTTCGGATATATTTAATTTATTTAAAAATTTTTTAGAATTATCCGGTAATATATCCGTAACTCGTAATATTTTTAATATATTAATAAATAATATTTCGAATATTCTGGTAAAATCTTTTTTACGTTTTTGGTATTTTTCGTACGTATTGTTTATATCGTTTTTATCATATACGATATTATTGTTTAACGTTAATAGTTAAAATTAAATATAAAACGATATTATAAAAATCTATTCAAATTATTTTAACTTTATAAAAAAAAGATTAAAGGTAAATTTTAAACCTACGAAATTTTAAATACGTTTTATGAATATAAAAAAAATATTAAATGCAAAAAATATTACGTATAAAATACGGAAATCCGGGTAAAGTATTATTAATTTTTCGCCAAAATCCGAAAATATTTATATTAATATTTACGCTTATATAAAATAAATTATTTTTATTAATAAAAAAAATAAAACTTATATTCGTAACGTAAATATATATTAATAATATCCTTTTAAAGTTTATTGGTACGATATAAAATTAAACCTGTTTTTTTAAAATTAAACTATAATAATATTATTTCGGCAAAGTTAAATTAATTCGTTATTTAAAAACGTATACCGGCCGTCGACATATTATATTTATTATAATCTTACCAATATTTTTTATGAGTTTATTTTAAACATAAAATAATTTTTTCGTAAATTTTTTAATCCGAAAACTTTAAACGAAAATATTATTATTAATTATTAAAATAATCACGCAATATAATAATAATACGTTAAAATAAAAAATAAAGTAATATTTATAAATAAATTAATTTATCGTTATATTTAAAAAACTTACCGGTATATTTATAAATTTTATAAATTATAAGTATTATATCTTTCCGTAAAAGACGTAATTATATCGGCAGTCGATTTATATTATTTATAAGCGAAAATTCTATTGTATTTATTATTTTTTCGTCGTTTTTTAATAATTTGTTACGGCAAAAATTAAAATATTTTGTTTTAATATAATATAAATATTTTTAAAAACATTGGATTATATTTTTATAATTAATAATTATATAGCTAGTATAATTTTCGTAAAATATATTTAAATTATTTATCTTCCCATTAAAATATTTAGAAATGTCGATAAAGTAATATATAAATTATTTACTTTTCCGAAAAAATTAGTAATTATATTTACGTAATATAAAATAAATTAATATAAAACATTTAAAAATAGGCTAAAGTTTTTTAACATATAATAAAAAATATATAAATAAAATTTAATAATATTATATATCGCGAATTATTTAAAGTATTTATTTATTATTTAACGTTTTATTATAAATTATATTTTACTAAATTCCGAAAAAAAAGTTTATCGCTTAATATTAAAATAGATTTAAGTAATAAAAGATCGTAATTATATTAATTAGTTAATTGAATTATTTTATAATTATTTTAAAAAGAACTTAGTAATTTAATTATAATTTTTTAAATAAGTTTAATAAGTTACTTCCTTATTTAAAAACGTTTATGTTTTTCTTAGTTATAATATTTAAAGATTTTTTTAATTTAATAATTAATTTAATACCGTAAATAAAGAAAAAGTTATAAAAAGCCCTTTATAATACGTATAACATATAAGTAAAATAACGGATCTTTTTTAATTATATAAACTTATTATTTAAATTATTACGTAATTACTTACGTATAAAATCATGGGAAACGTTAAATTTATTATTAATAATAATAATGCGGAATCGGTTAATTAGCTTAAAAATTTTTAATTAATACAATAATTTATCGTTATTTAATTTAAACCTTTTATCCGTATATATTTAAACATTAACTAAAAAATAACATTTTTATTACTCGTAATTAATTTAATAAATAATAACCTTTTAAAATATAAAGGTAAAATATGGTATTATTTATATAACGTAATTTATAAATATATAAGCTTTTGCAAAAATGTTATTTATTCCTTATTTAATAATAATATCGATATATTTATTTAAATAATTTAAATACGTTTTATTAACTGGCAGCTTAAAATTTAGGGTATATTATAATATAAACGCCTAAAAATATTTAATTAATAACGTTCGAATAAATAAATATTATAATATAAAAAAGTTAATTAAAAGGATAATATCGATATTAAATATAGTAATTAATACTGGAATTTATTATATGTTAATAAAAATTCGAAAAATTATTTTATAATTATTTTAAATTTGGTAATATACCGTAATTAAATCGGGTAAATATTTACGAACAATCCGTTTTGATTAATATATTTTTTTTTAACAGGATTTAAAAGTTAAATATTTTTTTATTAAATTTATTCCTTTATTCCGTAGGAATTTCGGGTGGATTAAATAATAACTATAACGCCGGTATTTAAGTTTTAGCTTATTAATTTACCGATTACAAAGTTGTATAAACTTTTTTTAATATTATGAAAAACGGGTAATTTTATTAAAATATAATTAAGGTTTTTTCGATTTAACGTTTATTTTCTAAATTAACGTTTTATGTATACCAAAATTGTTATCGGAATTATTTTACTTATTTATCTTTATATCGGTTTCGGTATTAAAAATAAGTTTTATCGATAATAAGAAATTCGGTTTAACGTTTTCGTTATTTATTCGATAAAAAAGGTAATAATGCAAATTTTTCCGACGTTTTAAAACGGTATTTTTATTAAGTAAATCGATAAATGGGTTATTCGTTAGGTTTTATAATATAACCCCGGTATATATTTTAATTAAATCGTTAATTAAGTTTTTTCTAGATTTCGGATATTGTTCGAATTTTTTAATTATCGGTATTAATAAATGAATTAACAGTATTAAATTCGTTATAATTATTTATTTAACGATTTTTTTCGTTATTTTCCGAATTATTATTATCGGGATTATCGTTATTAAAAGTAGGATTTAATAAACGTTTTTAGGTTTCGGGTAGTTTTTTATTAAAATTAGTATTAAAATTATTTTCGAAATAATATTACGGTCTATTAAATATTATAAATAAATAATATCTATTGATTTAAAATAAGGAAATAAACGACAAAGTATAAATAAAAATCATATTAAAATAATTAAAAATAAAATAATTTGTACGTATTATTAATTATACGTTATTTTTAGTTTAAAAATCTATTTATTTCGTATTTAAATAAAAACATTTATTTTTTACTTTTTCCTTTAATAATGTTTTTTATATTTACGTTAATTTATATAATTTATATTTTTAATTAATACGATATATTTTTATATACTTTTTTAAACGTTACGTTAACGTATTAATATAATTTAGAAATTATTTAACTTAAGCCGTATCGGAAACTAACCGGATTAAGTTAATCGGAATAGTAATAAATATATTATTAATTTTTTTCTAATATTAAAGTCTATAAGTTATAAATTTACTTAACGGAAACCGTTATCGTATATACCTTATAATTAATTTAAGCCGTTAACGGGTTTAAATATTAAATACGTTAAAAGGTTATAGGATAATATAATATAATTAAAATTAAAGGTTTTTACCCGGTGGAATTTTATATAACGAACTGGCCGTAAAAAATAAGGTACGTAAAATGCCGGATTATTTTAAAATTATTTTATTAAATCTTAATTAAACGCAATTTATAAAAAATCCGGATGTATTAAAAATGTACGAATTTAATTATTAACAAGTTACCGTTTTAACGAATTATCCGTAATATTTTTATAAATAAATTTAAAAAACTTATACGGATTTAACTAAATATTTTAAAAGTATTATAAAAAGTTACGGAATATTTTTTAATTATTTTATTTTAAAGTAATAATTTTTGCGTTATTTGTTATAAATAAAAACGTTTTAAATAAAAAATATTTATATTTTATAATAAATTTATTTTTATTAAAATACTAATGTTTTTAAAGCCGTTATAAATAAGGTAAAAAATCGTAAAAAATAATGTAGTTATAAATTAATTAAGTATATAAATATAATTTAAAATTGTTAGTTAAGAGTAATGTATAAATTACTTATTTAAAAATTAATGTAAAGTATATCAGTTATTTATCCTAAAATGGAAATTATATTTATAATTTTTTTAATATATTTATTAAAATTTTTAGTTTTTATTCAATATTTTCTTATTTACTTTAAAATTTTTTACTGCTTTTTTTCCCTTATTTTTTCGATTTATAAATTAATTAAGTGCAATTATATTAAGTTATATATATTTTCGTTGTTATTACATATAACCGCTAAATTTTTAAAATAATCTTAAAATAATCCTTTTTAATTTTTTAATTTTATAATTATAATATTAAAGCGGAAACGTTATAAAAACGATAAATTATTATTTTACAACCTTTATATTAAAAAAACTCGTAAACGCTTTATAAAGCTTTTATTAATTTAATATAATATTAAAAAAATTCGGTATAATTTAAAACAAACGGTTAAACGTAAATTTATAAATTAAACGGTATAAAATCCCGGTATAAGCGGTATAAAATAAAAATCGTAAATATAAATTATTTTATAATAAGTAAAAGATAAGTAATATATATTATTTTACGATTATTTTAATTTTATATTAATATAATAAATTACGTATAAAAAAATATCTTTAATAAATTAAAACAAAACAACGTCCCGGATAAGCTTACGGGATAAATAAGCTTACGGGATAGTTTTTAACATATTCTAATTACCTAACTTCAATTAACCATTTTTCAATACCAACAACATAAAACGGCTTACAAAAAAAACAAAAATAAACTTAGCCGTTTAAATTAAAAAACGAAACCCGACACTTAGTTATACGATACTTAATTTTATTTATAAAGTCGCCTATTTTACTTTATACATACGATATATTAATAAATCCTTTAAAACCGATATTATCTTTAATTTGCGAAAATTAACGTTAACCGAAAAATAATCGATTATTAATTAAATCCTTAACTTAAATACGTAAACGTTTCTTATCTAGTATTAACATATTAAAAATATAGCAAATTTACTACTTACGCAATACGTTATAAAACGCGTTAAAATTAAATAAATATTTAATTTTATTAAAAAATAATAAAAATTCGAAACGCGTTTAAATCGAAAAATAAATTATTAAAAGGTTTTATACGAAAATCCAAAAATATTTCGTAAATAATTTAAATTTATTCGGGCTATAATCGTAAAATACGGTATCGTAAAAAAAGAAATATTTATAATTTCGACAAAATAAAATTTTTAATAAAACTTTTTATAATAACCGGCATGGTTATTATTAATATTAAAAAACGTAAAAAACCTAAATAAACCTAATAAAAAAATCGGAAATAATTTACAATAATACAAACTGTTAACTTTTAAAACTAAACCCTACCTTTATTTATTATTTTTACAGGAAAAAACTACCTTTTTCGCTAATTCGCCGATAACCCATTTTTATCCGATTAAAAGATTATTATAAACGAAAATAATTAAACGATAAATAAATTAAGTTTAAAATAAATTAAACATTTCGATAAATATATTTAAACGTATATTAAAAATTCAAAACGTTTCCTTATCCTTAACGGTTACAAAAATTATTATTCGATCGAATTTAAAAATTATTATAAGGTTAACGACATTATTATATTTTATATACCTGCCTACTCTTTTTATCGGTTTTAACTTTTTAACGTATTTTATTTTTCCGTATTAAAACGCGTTTATTCGTTATATATCGAAAGTTTTATACGACGTTACGTTACTTATATTATTAAAAAAGATTTTATCGCCGGTTTTCGCAACGCGGTTAAAACTGTTATAACAACCGACAATATCAAATCCGGATTCGCAAAAACTAATCTCGTTTTATTCGATTTTAATAACGTTTTTTCCGAACTTGAAATTTTTCTAATTATATTTATACCGACCGTTTATCTATTAATTTCTGCCGTTTTTATTCGTTACCCATTTACGAAAACCCCTAGAAATATTAAGGAAATAACAAAATAAAAACGTTATTTGCAAAAAAAAAATTAGAAATTACCAGGGTAGCTCGCCGACAAAAATCGTTAAATCGGCAAATCTTTTAACAAAAAGTAATTTATTACTTTTATACGAAATTACTTTTTTTCGAAAAAAAATTACCTAATTGCGCGAAACGAATTATATCTTAAATAAACGTTATAAATTTAAAAACGTACATCTTTAAGAAAAAAAAAATACTTACTATAAAAAAGGCAAAGGTTTTAATAACTAAGAAAAAAAGTAATGGTAAACAATTACAATTAAGAAAAGCGAAAAATAATCGATATAAAAAGGTTTAAATAAAAAACGGAAATATAATATTTACGGAAAGCCCGGACATAATGCACGCATTTATAAGAAAGTTATAAAGACGTTTAACGATAAAAAATCCGATTAATTTAAATTAATTTAATATGTTGTAATTAATTAAATTAAGTTTATTATCGCAAAATGCTAAAAACTATCCCGTAAGCTTATCCATCCCGTAAGCTTATCCGGGACGTTAAACGGTTATACAAAATAACGTTTTTAATTCGGGTAACAAAAATTCCGATTATTATAATACCGACGAAAACTTTAATAAAGTATATTACGTTAAAGATAAAAATGTAAATAATGCCCGTTATTAAAAGGTATTATAAATATTAAAAAAAATATAATCCTTAATTTATGAAAAAGGTCGAATTAAAACGAAATTAAGTAACTTTATATAATTATCCGTTAAATAAGGTTTTTTTATAATTATTTTATATATTAATAAATTATAATGCTTTTTACTTTTATAAGACGGCTTTAATTTATTTAAAATTAATAATTACGAAATTATCGTATATTAAGTAAGTTTTTATTATTATTTAAATATTTTACGTATTAACTTATATTAAAATTTATTATTTATTTAAAGTAATAAAAAGCTTTTCTTAAATAACGTAATTTTACGTATATTTTTTATATAAAGTTAAAATTAATTTAATAATCGAAATTTTCTTTATTAACCGGTATAAAGTTATAAATTATATTATTAAGTATATTATAAATATTTTATTATAATTTCGCGTTTATTTAAATATTATCTTTATTTTATAACAAATATTTATAAAAATAAATAATTTAAATATCGATATTAACGTTTAAAATGTTAATAACATAATTTTTACGTTTTAGTTTGTAAATACTAATTATTTTATAATTAGTTTATTTATTAATTTTTTTTACGTATACTAAATTAACTAGGCCGTTATATTAAATTAGTTATGTTATAAGTTATATTAATATAATTATCGTTTCGGTTACTTTTTAAAAGTTATACCTTTTTATTTATAGGAATATTTCGATTATAAGATTAATTTTTAATAGGTTTTTTAAATACCGTTTCATGTAAATAAATTCCGGTTTTTATATTATTTTAACCGGTACGATTTTCGCGATATTATAAAGTGGAAAAAGAAATTTCCGCGTTTAGTAATATAACGTAAAAAAATAAATATTATTATTAGGTTTTACGGCGTTCGATTAGGGTAAATTATATATTAAAAACGCAAATTATTACGTTTAATTACGTTTAAACTTAATATAATATATAAATATATTTTTTAATTAACGAAATAATTATAAAATAATTTAATTTTTTTTAATATCCGTATAAATACGTATTTTTATACGGTAAATTTTTTAACGTTTTTTTACTTAAAATTATCGGCTTTATCAATTACTGCGTTTCGGATAAACCGGATTTAATTCGATATTTTACCGGTTATAACGTTAAATATACGTTTATTACGTAATAATTTACCGTTTATATTTAATATATTATATCAAGTTATATATTAAGAAATATATAATAAAATTACGTTTAAACGTAACTGGATATTATTATACGGAAATAATAATAATTAATCGGATAAATAAATTAATAAGTTATTCGAAAAGTTATATTTTATAATAAAAATTTATTAAATATATTTTTTACGGAATGGTTAATATTTTTAATTATATTAATATCGGTAATTTTTTTATTATTTTTAATATTACGGATACTAAATTTAATTTAAATAAAGTTAATAAAATATAAGGGATAAAAATAAAATAAAATTAAATGTTTTTATAACGTTAATTTATTAATCGTAACGTAAATAATTTTTTTAAATATTTACCGTATTAATATAATTACGTAATTATTTTAAATTATTTTATTAATAATATATTTTTAATACGGTATAATTATAATAAAATTTTAGTTTTTTTATTATTTTAAATTATTTTAATAATAATAATAATGTCGTTTTAAATAATTTATTATATATTTATTTTAATTTTTAAGTTAAATATATTTATAAAAATATTAAAACTTCTATAAATAATTCGTAAGTATTTTTGTACTTGTAAAATTATTTGCAAGTATTTAATAGGTAATATAAAATTCTGATAAGTAACCTATAAGTATTTTCGTATTTAAAAAAATACTTACGAGTTATTTATGGGAATTGCGCGTTACTTATGGGACCTTACGGGTCCGTGGGTAAAAGTGTATGGGTGGGTATTCCCTCGCCCTAGGTGGATTAGTGATGGGAGAGCTGATGTCAGCCAAGTATCCTAGCATCAAGCTTCTTTCATTGGTGACTAAAAGTGGCCCCCGGAAAGACTCAGCACGAAGATTGACGGCAGGAACCTTAACCTCGGACGTGTGCCTTTTATGACGTAATTAATTCTACATGCGACTCTCGGTCTTACATGCTGACGGCGCTTCCTTTTGGCTTTTGGCACAGCCCCGCATTTGAGAAGAATCGCATTTGAAAAGGCTCGCATTTGATTACCTCACTAAAATCAAGCCCCATTTTTGAGGTTGGGGCTGCGCCGCAGGCGCAGCCGAATCACGATATATTTGCAAAGGTTCCAATATATCAACTAAACCTCTTTAAAAAAGAGCTTTGCTATTTCTGCAATGAACATATTGCTATTTCTGCAGTGGTCTCACTTTTTACGCGTGTAACCACCTGCCACACCGCCGCCAACTGGCACCATAGTTGTATGCAATTGCAATTGCAACTACAGCCCTTAATTTTCGTTAATTTCTTCAAAGCTTCGCAACAACAACAACAACAACAACAACAACACCGTCACTCCGCGATATCTCGCCACCATGGCGGAAATCCCGAATCCTGAAGAACTACGCCTTCATTTCGGGGCAACGCACAAGGTAACACGCCATCCACGCTATCTACGAAGTCGCAACCGACCGCGCAATAAGAGGGTAAGGCCGAGGCCGTGGTGGTAGGGCTATATATTACCGTAATAGACGCAGTGGACGTGGCAGAGGTAAAAGAGGTGGCGGAGGTAAAAGAGGTGGCGGAGGTAAAAGAGGTGGCGGAGTAAAAGAGGTGGCGGACGTAAAAGAGGTGGCGGACGTAAAAAGGGTGTCGGACGAAGTGGCACATAAGGAATAATAATATTTACAGCCTCATCGGCGCCTGCGGCGCCATCTACAGCACCTACGGCGCCTAAGGTGGCAATAACCTTAACCGCCACGGCTGCTCTGGACCTTAGACGCCGTCAGCAAGAACTCGTTGCTGCTACGCACCGTCCTCAGCGCGTAACAGGTCATTTCGAGCTAGAGCTAGGCGTCTGGGTATCCAATTCGGCCGTAACTAATACGGTTAACTTAATTAATAATAATTAACTACTATATAAGGTTGTAAAAATGTTATAAAAACTATATAATACGTTAATTTCTAAGAAATATTATTATAATATAACTAAAAATTATTTTAAATTTTATTAATAAAAATACACCTTAATAAATTAATTAAAGATTGTGGGCAAATTGTGTTGCATTCTTCAGGCTGTGGTTCTGGTGTGTCCTAGTCCTTTCCAACTAGGGGGGGAGAGCAGCTAGATATAGCCTCAGCTCCTTTGTCCTTGCAATCCTAGGGCCACAAATCAAAGCCCTTTTGATCCTTTCAACCTCCAACAATAAAT
>QJNZ01001260.1:0-20090 GCA_004155055.1 Monosporascus sp. CRB-8-3 | reverse complement strand
CTTCAGAATTACTATATGAGCACATAAATATCACACGCGATCATCCTTCCCTGTCTAACAACTCGTAGCAGCATGAAGAATGTCCAATTAGATTTGACTCAAGAGGTGGTTGGGGGACTGACGTCCAACAGGCTGTCAAGTAACCGTCGAGGGCAGCTCTCGCGATGGTCACTCATGTTGATTTGGGGAGTTATACCCTTATTAGTCCTTACTATCCTATGCACATCGCCACTCACGGCTGCGTTCTTGCCATTTTTGCTCATAACAACTCTCTCGCTGCTCTGGTATGATCGCTCACACCGGCGCGACCAGAGGGCTGATGCGGAGACCCTCCTCTGGACTTACGTCCTAACCGGCACTGTGGGAACAACCATCGTCGTTATAATCCAGTCGATCATATCTTACGGAGCAGCATATCTTCTCTTCCAATCGGAAACCGACAGATTCTTTGAGGAGTTCGGCAATCAGGAACGGGACGTCGCCCAGATGGACCCAGATGGACCCCGATGCTCTCGCGGCCCGAAGTGCAATGGCGCGCCAGCCGCGGTATTGGGTTTTCTTGGCCGTGCTCGCGTTCGTGGTCGCCGGTGTCATCGAGGAGAGCCTCAAGTACTATGCTCTCCAGTACGCCCGACATTACGGCCGGATCGCGCACCCCAAGAACCTCTTCACGGTGGCGATGGCTGCCGGCTTGGGATTCAGCACCGCCGAGGGGATCGGCTTTGTGTATGCTGCGGCTCAGGAGAGCCAGCCTCTTGGTCGCATCGTGGAGACAGTTGCGGAGCGCGGGGCCCTCGGGCCGGCCACGCATGCTCTCACTGCGGGACTGATCAGTCTCAACTTCATCCGGCGCGATCTTCGCGGTGAGCGGCTGGGGTTCGGCCAGGTCATCGGAAATTCTGTGCTTTTCCACGGAAGTTTCAACTTCATCGTCATGGGCGTCAGCGCTCTAGAGGGAAACGTGGGGTGGATACATCCTCGCGGCATAACGCTCCTATTCGTCCTCACGGTGGCTGGCGGGTTCGTCGGAGCGTTGACCGTGACTGTACTGCGAAGGCTTGGTAGGCAGACATACTTTGAGGTTAGTGTTGGTCACTTACCACCAACGCCACTCTTGTCGTCGTTTGTGCTAACACCCAGTGGGGATGGTAGAAATACGAATAAAGGAGTTGATCCGTGTGATGTATAGCTAGGGCACGGTCAGTACAGGACGCACTCTGCTCTACCCATTCGTTCAACAGCTAGCACTCTTGCCGCGTCTCCTTGATCGTCAACAAGGTAGAATGCTACGAAAACGAGCGGGAACATTTATGATAGTGACGGCGCCAACAGCCATTAGAAGGTATAGAGAAAAAAGCACATGAAAATTCCTGATTATGCCGATCTCTTGAGGACACAACGTTTTAATTACTAGGGTCTCCAACAGTTCCATCATCAACATGAAAAAGGTGCAGGCGAAAACTTGGGTTCTTGGTAATCAACACCAAGCGCGAAGGGAAAGGAGTGACCAGAAACTGTACTGTGGCCCGATGCGAATGAAATAAACCGAATCCAGATACCAAATCCGCCACTTACCCGTTGTCTCTCTTTGCCTTCAGACGTAACGCAATAATCCCTACAAGGCCTGCCTCGTAACCTCGCACCTATGCCGTCGTGTAGGGAGAAGGCACTTCTAGTGAAGCCATAACTCTCGCAGCTTGACTGCAACCCTTCACGTTCCAGCCGTCGCCCTGTGTATAGCTCCCGATGAGCTGATCCACCATTTGCTCAAGCACAGCCTGGTGTAGCGTTGCCAGGTTGCGCTCGTCTGACATCATCTCCCGGGACGTCTGGTAGCCCCTTTTCCTCAGGGAGTCCAGAATAATCCTTTGTCCATTCCTCAACCAAAATTTTCCGGCTGCGCAGATTATGGACTCGAGTTTGCTGGAGAGGTAAGGGCGTAGCAGTGGTTCTTCGCCGGGAAAGACGATGCTCCAGATCAGGAACCACTGTACGCCCGGAGCCATCCAAGCGTGGGGTTCCTCGGCGAGTTCTTCTATCTCAGACAGCTGCTGCATCTGTTCCTGAGTGAGACCTTTCCTTCGGGGGGGTTCCCGTGGAATGCACCGTCGACTCGTGATATGCTCTTCACACAATGCGGTTGAGTCAAAGGTGGCCTGGCAGGTGGGGCAGTAGGGTGGTTGGCGATGGACATCCCACAAGTGTTGTATCAGGCTGGGGATCCCCTGGATGGTAGGGTCGCGGATGCAACTTGCGTATTCCTTTGGATTTCGGCGATAAAATGGGCAAGCGAAAGTTTGACTGATTTTCTCTGCTTTCCCAAATCCGGTATCGTATGATTTCCATGTTGTCTCTGCGCGCACTTTGCCTGATGTCATTCTGCGTTGCTCCCTCGAGTCCGGTGACGGAGGCCAGCTCCTGGCCCTTTCGCCTCCCCTTTTACCCCTCCAGATACTCGCTAAAGCCTTCTTGAGTCCCAACTTTGCTAGTGCGTTTATTTCCATGCGGGAAAGACAAGAAGGCACTCGTGCTGCGGATGGCGTTTGTGGTGAACGGGAATATAAATGTCTGTCTTGCTCGTTGCAGTCCCATGATCCCGACGCTGAATCTTCGTTGGTGAGAAACGAGAGCTGCTCGGGACGTTCGGGGCCAGATTCTGCCTTTCCGTCCCCACTGACTGGCATTTTAAAACAGCCAACCGGGGAAACATCTCTCACAAACGTCTGTACATGGCGACTTTGCTCGTTGAATTCGTTGTAGCCCTTCCATCCACAGCCGATTTCGGAAGATGCGGGGGTCGAAGCACCTCCAGCCCAAAGGGGTTCAGCATTGGATTCACACAATGGCTGGCTCGTGGATGTTCCGTCGCCAACTCTGGTCCTGTATGGGTATATGGCAGGTGATGTATTCGAAGAGACGACGGCATTGACATCCTCCCTGCTTGCAGTCCCGGCTGGTGAGCTTGGCAAGTGTGGCCTTGAGCGCCCGGAACGCTCCTTTGATAAGACTGGTCTTTGAATAGTCATTGTCTTGTGGAGTTACAGCAAAACTCTGTTCGTGCGTAGTTTCTCAAGAGAGCCACAAGAATGTCCTACTGTCCGAAATTCGGGAAATACGATCAAGGCGGGACTGTGGGCACCTCGTCAATGCCGGCCGGGTATATTCCAATTCCGACACAGGATTGCTTGTCGATCTTCTAAGTTATTTTCTAAGTTATTTATTTCCTGAATTTGGTAGATTTATACCCGGCGATGCCATCAGCGTACCGCAAGTGCGGTTCAGTTCAGTGCACGGCGGCACGAAAAATAGTGATAGGCCTAGGGCGAGCACCGGCGCCGGCACAAGCGCAGTTGCGTCCCGCACCCATATTTTCGGTGTATCATCCAATCAAAAAGTACTGTGCTGCCTGCATACAGCCCATCCCTGTACACTATAATCCCCACTTACGCTATAGCGCCCCAGGTAGCATAGCGAGTAAGCGAAACTGTCAGCCTACATATGACTCTATCTACACGACCCTATATTTATGTGTAATTACCAAACCCACTGATCTTTTGGTTGCTCCGAGACTCCGCCAACAGAATAAACAACACTCTCTCCTTCAATTTTTAACCAAGCAGCTAAAACCCGAAATGTACTATATTCATTTGCTGCCACGGCCACCTTCCTAGTGTGAGATGTGTATGGGTTTTACCAGGTTGTGGCTGCAAAGTAGTCATATTAACATGAGGTAGGGCTTTATGCAATGAGGCCGCAGAGGCTGCCGTAGATAGTCTTTCAAGTCTTGTCTTACTGGGCCTCCAATTACCCACAGCTCCTCTACTCTTCGATCCTGTCAGTTCATCGGGACATTTGATGACAAGACTCAGCGGTAACCTTGGGGCAGGAAGAGTGCGCTAGTTGACTAAGTAGGTATACCTGTAGCCACTAAATGGAAAGAGCACAAGATCATACGAGTATTTATCACAATGACTTGTACCCACTTCATACGCTATGCGCCTCTACGACTTCGATCTAACGGCCATCCACGTTGAAAGTTTTAACGATATGTGCACCAAATTACCTACGCGGGGACACATCAAAAATGTTCTGCTATGTGCAATGCGTACGTGTGATTTACGGCACCCGAATAAATATTTTCATATCCAGCTTCATGAGTTCTGAGTAGTACTAGCCGATATTTGTGCAATCAATTTCAGCCCTGAGATCCTACTAACGCTGCCCTGCCTCCCTTAAATCAAGCTCCTTTCCCCAATTCCAATAAGAAAGACTCTCAATCGATTCTCCAACGGGAAACTAGACTCGTCGCTGAAGTTTCAAGTTTGCGACCAAAAGCCTGGGTTTTGGGCGTAACTCTCTGTACCAACATTTGACGACTGTTCGGCGCTGTCATTTGGCGCCATGGTGAGGTCAGGAGCTCCATCCATATAGAAACCTGCATTTCCCTGTAGGCTCTGATGGAGGATTGATGGGTCTAACGACTGGCAAATTCTGGCCAAAGGTTGGAGCGGAGGGTCAGGCGACACATATGAAGATGTGGCTTGTTGGGCGCTGAACGAATGCTGTGGAGCAAGCCCTGTACCCGACCCTGCACCTTCGTGAAGCATGGATCGGGCCCGCTCGGCTTGGATTCTCCCATACGGATTTTGCACGAAATCCAAAAAGTCTTCCAGAGATTCGCTGGACTGATCCTACATTATCTCAAGTTAGTATCTTTTTCGCGGGGTGCATTAGAGGTGTGGATCCATGGAGCTTATTTACCCATACCACATGCCGTCGATACATTGCGATAGAGTGGCGCACCCGCATAGAGAACCCGGTCCCGACCATCTCTACGTATATTTCTGACGTGGGCGGCGTACCAGGGAATAAGATCTGCCGCATCTCATTCCAGCGCTGGACCTCATCGCGCTTCGTCTTCTTAGGACTGGCTGCTTTATGAATGGCCTCCCACTTCTCCAATGTGATACCCGGACATGGCGGAACTAGTGCAAACTCGCATTGCCTTCGCCGAATATGGTCGTCTAAGCGTTTCTGGTCCGAGTCACCTTTAAAAGTCTTGCGGCATGTGGGACAATGTGGAGGTTGGACGTGTACTCGCCGGATGTGCTGGCGAACGTCTGAGATGCGCTTGAAGTAGCCGCAGTAATATATTTCCCCAGCGTACTTTTGAAAGGGGCAGATGATACAATGCAGTGGTGGCCCAAATGAATTGGCTTTAGTGCAGTTGAGCTGGGAGCTCCCACTATCTGGATTGAATGATAATCGGTCGTTACCCAGGACAGGCGTCTCACCGAATTCGCCCAGGGGTTGGCCAACCTGGATCCGATCGCGACGTAAATGGTGAGGCTCACTAGCGGGCCGTCCCGCCGGATCCCTTCTTGGTTCCTCCTAGATGCGGAATTAGTAAACGTCAATAATTTAGTATTCCCCCCGTACTCTGGTTTCACGTATGCTGTGGAGCAAAGCAGACCATCATTTTACTGCTTCTGTACAGAATGATCCTACTCACCCTTCGAGTTTGCGAATCTGTATAATAATCCTCCGCAGCAATATGCCCTCTAACGTAGGCGAGACGACCAGACATGGTGCAAGTGAGGATGGACCGTACGCGGAGTACGGTTACGAAACGAACTCATTGAACGCTTCGAGTAAAATAGCGAAAGAAGAAAGGGGGGGACCTTATGAAGTCTCTTTGGGGATGTATCATGCCCTATAAACCCCAAGGGCAGGCACGGGTGCAGACACTATCATGCAGTCTGGACGACTCCATTCTCAATTGTGTACACATTGGTTCGCGCACACCTGTTCCCCGTGATAATTTGCCACAACAGCCTTGCGCGAAAGGCTGAAGTCAACCGGAATAGCAACACAGTGGGGCAGCAAGCACTTCACCGCAGATCTAAAAATAATCATCCTCGTCTCTCCCAATGGCGGGTGGGGTTGTCCATGACACTTTTGGGTTGCAGGTTGGGCAGTTGTCTAAGCTGACATAAAACTCGGAATTTAGATATAACCGAAACATAGTTGATGCTAAGCGAACAATAAACCCGGAGATAATACATATCCGGGAGATATGTCGGACCTAACTAAACATTACCTCAGCTAGCTCAGGCCTCGCTCGCTTGTAATTTATATATTACTTTTCCTTTTTTTTTTTTTTTTTTTTAGCTAATCAAAATCCGTATTGCCGTATCAAGTAAACGAAGCCTAAAAAATTCTTAACAAAGTAACGTACGTAATGATTACGTTATTATAATAAGAAAAGGTTGCGATTAATTAAATCCGGGATTTTCTTATAATTACAACGTAATAACTATAACTCGTACGGCTGAAAAAACTAATATACGGGCTTTTCCTATATAAAAATTACCTAAAACGCCCGGTATATTATAATACGACTAAGAATTATATTATCGTAACTATAAAACGGTTACGGTTACTTATTTTCTAAACTAAAATTTAATCGTATTAACTATATTTTTTTATTTAAATAAAGTAAAAAAGTCTTATATATATATGGCTTCGGAATGAGGCTATTCGCGACCGAGGTACAATCTATCGTCACCGTGAAAACTATTAATAATTACCGTATTCGAAAATATTAGGCAAAGTATTTATCGTGTTAATTATTAATGTAATTACTTCGTATCTTTAGCTTAGCCTAGATAATACGGCTTAAACCTAACGATCTTGCATCTATATATATATTAATTTATATTGGACCTATATAAAAAGTTTTAAACTTACCGGGCTTAAATTAATTATGTAATAAATTATTTTTATATAAATCTTAAGTTTTTTTAAAAAAAAGATTAAAAATGGTTAAATAATTTTGTTAAGAAAATACTAAACGAAACTTTTATTCGTATCATAATAATTCAGGCCTTACTCGTTTATTACGGAAATACGCATTTTAATTAATAAAAAAAAATAAGGCATAAATTATAAACGAACAAGGCCTAAGCTAGCTAAAGTAAATCAATCGTAACAAGGTACCCAAGCCTGTCGCAATTATAAAAGACATCTAGGCTCGTAACTACTAAGCTATTAAGATAAATTAATAAATATAATAACTTATTATCTAACGTTAACGGGTATACCGATTTCGTTTTACTACCGTACTAAATTTTTAAAATCGACTATATAATTTAATACTAACTATTTTTTATTTTATTTAACGAATTAAAGTTAAATTTAAATTTTATAAATAGTTTTTAATACTTTAATTATTTTTATTATTTATATGAATTTAATAACGATTATAATTAAACTTTTTAAAGTTAACGTATTACATAAGTAAAGTAAACATATAAGTAAGTTGTATACTTTTAAGTAAGTCGCGATAATAAAGTCGAATTAAATCATTATAATATATTCAATTAATTTAAATTAATCGGATTCTTTATCGTTAAATATTTTTATATTTTCTTTATAAATACGCGTATTATATCCGGGTTTACCGTAAATATTATATTTCCGTTTTTTCGCCTAAATCTTTTTGTAATAACCTTTTTTAGCCGTTATTAATTAAGATTATTTTTTTTTGTAATTATAAAAACTTATATTTTTTTAATAATAAGTATCCCTTTTTTTTTTTTTAAAAAAAACGGTTATTTTTAATTTTCCGGCGTTTATTAAAAACGTAATTTGTTTTGTAAAAATAATTATTTTCCTTCCCGAAAAAAAAAAGATTTCGTATAAAAACAATAAGTTATTTTTTATTAAAAAATTAACCGATTTAAATATCTTTGTCGGCGAACTACCCTGGTAATTTCAAATTTTTCTTTACAAATAACGTTTCCGTCGAATTACTTTAATAATATTTTTAAGAGTTTTTATAAATAAGAAAATAACGGAATTAATAAAAGTAAATAAAAAGATAATTGGTATAAATATAATTAAAATTTTTAACTTAAAAAAAACGCGATTAAAATTGAATAAAACAAATCCCACTTTTGTAAATCCGGATTTAATATTATCGGTTATTATAGTAACTTTAAACGCGTCATAAAAACCGGTAATGAAATTTTCCTTAATAATATAAATAATATAACATTATATAAAATTTTCGATATATAACGAATAAACGCGTTTTAATACGGAAAAATCAAATGCGTTTGAAAATTAAAACAGATAAGAAAAATAAGTAAATATACAAAATATAATAATATTATTAATTTTATAATCATTTTCGGATTTAATTAAATAATAATTTTCGTAACCGTTAAAAATAAAAAAACGTTTTAAATTTTTAATACGCGGTTTAATATATTTATCGAAATACTTAATTTATTTTAAATTTAATTTATTTATCTTTTAATCATTTTCGCTCATAACAATCCTTTAATCGGATAAAAATAAGTTATCGGGGAACCAGCGAAAGAAATAATTTTTCCTAATAAAAATAATAAATAAAAACAAAGCCTAGATTTAAAAGTTAATAACTTATATTACCGTAAACCATTCCTTATTCCCTTATTACGTTTATTTAAATTTCTTACGCTTTTCGGCATTTATAATTACTATATTTATTACTATAAAAAATTTATCAAAAACTTTATTTTATCGAAATTCTAAATATCCTTTTTCGTAATGTTATATTTCGCAATTATAACTTAAATAAACTTAAATTATTTACGAAATACTTTTAAATTTTCGTATAAAATCTGTTAATAATTTATCTTTTAATTTAAACGAGTTTTAAATTTATATTACCGTTTAATAAAATTAAATACTTAATTAACCTTAACGTATTTTATAACGCGTTATGTAAATAATAAATTCGCCATATTTTTAACATATTAACGCCGGACAGGAAATACTTACGTATTTAAATTATAAATTTATTCGATAATCGATTTTTTTAATTAACGTTAATTTTCGCAAATTAAAAATAATATCTAATCGGGCGTATTTACCGTTAATTCGTATTTTTAAAATAATAAATAAAATATTATAAATAAAACTAAACTTTTCATAATTAAATTTCGGATTTCGTTTTTTAACTTAAACGGCAAAATTTATTTTTGTTTTTTATAAGTTATTCCATGTGATAGTTATTAAGAAATAAATAATTAAAATTAAAAAGTTAAAATATTAAAATAAAGTATACAGTTAGCTTATATATACAGCTCGGTTATATAATACGTTAATCATAACTATAATAATTAATTTAGCCTTATTAATATTAAATTGGGACAGGGCTCATTAAAGCTGTATATGTATGCAAGAACCTTTTGATCAGAAGCTTGGGAAGAAAGATGCCGGGCGTTCCTTGATGCTATGGAAGACTACATACAAAGGTTGGTAGGTCGGCATTATATAGACCATCGCCGACCCACTTGGTGACGTAGCTAGAAACCTTTAGAAGAAACTAGAACAGCTGCAACAGGTGGAGCAGCTGTGCAACAGCTGTACAGCTCCAACCCTAACACAATATAGGTAAATTTCGCGGAATTACCGTTACGATACTTAATCGCTGTTAAGCTTATTTAAATAACCGTGTTTTATAATTTTTTAATTAATATAATTTCGTAATTAATTTTTCTTATTAAATTTAAACTTAAAATCCTTTTAATTTAAATATATATCTTTATTTTTCGTAATATTTTCGTTTAACAGTTTAATAATACCTTTATTAATTATTTTACGTTAAAATTTTCCGATTAACCTTTTAGGCTTTTTTTAGCTGCTATTACTTTTCTAAATACCATTTTACCTTTCTTTAGTTCTCTCGGATATTACTATATCGGCGAGCTTACAGTTTTTAATTAATTACGGTCTTATAAATACAAACGCCTTTATCTCGTTCGAAACGATTAATAGAACTTTAAAGCCTTTTTTTAAAGCCGAGTTAATTCGTTTCGATAAACTTGCTTTTAAACGTCCTTACGATGAATCTACCGTTTAAACTCTTTATACCGAAATAAATAATACTTTAAGTTTGATAGAAAATGAATAAATTAAGATATTAACTATGATAAAAAACGGACTAAGAAAACTATGATATCGGTAATTATATCGTATTTTATAAACTAAGGTTTTATTTTAACTTATTTATTTCTAATTAAAAAAAAAGAAACATTAAATATTAATAAAACTTATTTATTCTTATAATTCTAAGGCAAAAAAATTAAAGCGCTTTTAGGTTTTTTAAAGCTTAAATAATAAATTATTAAATCTGCTAATAATATATCTATAAAGCATTATATATACGTAATTAAAAAGTAGCTTTTAAATTAGTTCTTATTTATAAAACGTAAAAAAAGTAATACGAATTTTAAAATATAATAAAAAAATTAAAATACATACATTTAATTTTATTAATCATTAAAAGCTTTTAACTATTCTAATTATTCGCCGATACGGTAGCGGAATCGAAAATTTAAATAATTAACTTTTTAAACTAATATTACTAAGAAAACGGGGTTTTAAATTTAATTCGAACTAGATATTTTTTACGCTTAATTATAATAAAGTTCTTAAACCTGTGAAAATTAATTGAAAATGTATATTTATAAGTAATAAATTATTCGGTTTATTAATAATTAAAGGAATTTAATACTATTAGTATTTTATAAATAAAATTATAATACTTTTTAAATTAAAACTGTAGAACTTTTATATATATTAAATTATATTTATTATTTATCGTACTAAGTAACTTTCTATGTTTTACGTAATAATAGGAAATATAATTTAATACTTTTTATTAATATTTATTAAAATCAGGTAATAAAATAATTTTAAATTCATATAATTTTAAATTTCTTATTAAAAACCTTTTATTTTCTTTATATTAAGCATTTTCTTTTTAAATAACTTATATTTTTAAGTCTTTAACATTTATTATAACCGTAGTTCGTTTTACGAAAATAACTCTTTTTTTTCCGAAAAAAAGCCATTTCGTATACAAGTATTTAGTTACTTTTTATTAAAAAAAATTACCCGATTTAAGTATCTTTATCGGTAAGCTACCTTAGTAATATCTAATTTTCTTTACAATTACCGTTACTATTAAGTTATTTTAATAATATTTTTAAAAACTTTCGTATAAAAGAAATAACCGTATTAATAAAAGTAAGCAAAAAAAGTTAATAGTTATAAGTACTACTAAAACTTTTAATTCGGAAAGATACGATTAAAATCGAATAAAATAAATATTACTTTTATATATCCGGATTTTATATTATCGGTTGTTAAAAGAATTTTAAACGTATCGTAAAAGCCGGCGATATAATTTTCCTTAATAATATAAGTAACGTAACGTTATATAAAATTTTCGATATATAACGAATAAACGCGTTTTAATAAAAAAAAAATACGCCGAAAAATTAAAACGATAATATTTTAAGCTGGTATATAAAATATAATAATAGTATTAATTTTATAATAATTTTATAATTAAATTAAATATTACCTTTCGTAACCGTTAAACGTAAAAGTATTTCGGATATTTAATCCGTATTTTAATATATTTATCGTAATAACGTAGTACACAAGCGAACGGACCAAACAAGCGAGCGGATTAAATTCGCCCTACTTTTTATTTAAACAGCTATAACTTTACGAATTTAACGTAAATTTCGATATAACTTTATCAAGTTCATTATTAATAAATATAATAACTATATATAAAATATAAAATTAATTGGATTTATTTTCGTAAAGATATAAATTTTTATATAATATTTTTAAAATAAAAAACTTAAATAATATATAATTAAATAACATAACGAAACCTTTGTTAAATAATGTCAAATTTGATATAGCGTAATAAAAAAATTCAAATTATAATGTAATATTTTTTTCCATTTTTAAAAAAGTTAATTTACGGAGATATAAAAAAGTGGGTCGTATCTACTAGTAAAAAATACACTTTTATATATAGCTTACGTAATTTAGGCTTAGGATTTTTCCGAATTTTCTAGTACGTTATTTTTCTATTTAAAAAGGGATATATAAAGTTTTATTAATTTTTATAAAGGTTTGGTAAAGTTATAAATTTTCAAAGATTCGATTTTATTATGTAGGTCCGAACGGTCCGCTCGCTTGTGCGGTCCGTTCGCTTGTGTACTACGTTACGTTTATAATAAAAGATTTTTTAAATATCGTAATAAAACGTTTCGTATATAAGTAACAAAAAAAAAGATTAATTAATTTTATCCGAAATAATTTTTTCGATAGGTTTATTTTAAATTTAAAGAAATTAAAAACTTGGTTTACAGTAATATATTACGAAAATATTTTAATTTAGAAATAAAGCTTATTTTTAACGCCTATTTTTTCTTTTCGTTAAAAACGGCTTAAAAAACACCTTTATTTAGTTATATTAAATAAGACTTAACGTACTATATAAGCGAACGGTCTAAATAAGTAAGCGGACCGTTTTTTAGCACTTTGTAATAACGTATTAAAATAAATTAATTAAATTTTTCGCCGCTAAACGTCTTTATAATCTTTTTATAAATGCGCGTATTATATCCGAGCTTGCCGTAAATATTATATTCCCCTTTTTTCGTCCGAACCTTTTTACGATAATTACTTTTAACCTTTATTAGTTGCGATTACTTATTATTACCCTCCTTTTTAATTATAAAAGCTTATGCCTCTTTTATAATAAGTATTTTTCCGTTTTAGAAACGTATGTTTTTAGTTTTCCGGCGTTTATTAAAGACGTAATTCGTTTTACGAAAATCATCTTTTTTTTTCGAAAAAAAAAAGCGTTTTTCGTATAAAAGTATTAAGTTATTTTTTATTAAAAGATTAACAGATTTAAGTATTTTTATTAGTAAGTTACCTTAATAATTTCTGATTTTTCTTTACAAATAACGTTTTTATTAAATCGTTTTAATAATATTTTTAAAAGTTTTCGTAAGTAAGGAAATAACGGAGTTAATAAAGGTAAATAGAAAAACGGTTAGTAGAGGTATAATTAAAACTTTTAATTCGGAAAAAACGTTATTAAAATCGAATAAAATAAATTCTACTTTTGCGAATCCGGATTTAATATTATCGGTTATTATAGCAGTTTTAAACGTATTATAAAAGCCGGCGATAACATTTTCCTTAATAATATAGGTAACGTAATATTATATAAGACCTTTAATATATAACGAATAAACCCGTTTTAATACGGAAAAATAAAATACGTTAAAAAATTAAAGCTAATAAGAAAAATAAGTAAATATATAAAATGTAATAATGTTATTAATTTTATAGTAATTTTCGTGACCGTTAAAAATAAAAAAAAGTTTCGAATTTTTAATATGCGTGTTAATATATTTATCGAAATATTTAATTTAACTTAAATTTAATTTATTTATTATTTAGCTGTTTTCGTTTATAGTTATCTTTTAATCGGGTAAAAATAGGTTATCGGCGAACTAGCGAAAAAAAAATTTTTTTCTAGTAAGGATAATAAATAAAGGTAAAGCCTAGTTTTAAAAGTTAATAACTTATATTGTTATATATTATTTCTTATTTTCTTATTACATTTATTTAAGTTTTTTACGTGTTTCGGTATTTATAATTATTATATTTATTTTTGTTAAAATATTTATTAAAAGTTTTATCTTATTAAAATTATAAATTATTCTTTTTTTGTATTTTCGTATTTCGCGATTATAATTTAAATAAATTTAAATTATTCACGCAATATTTTTAAATTTTCGTATAAAATTTTTTAATAATTTATTTTTCGTTTTAAACGTATTTTATGTTTTTTTTCCTTTAATAAAATTAATCACTTAATTAATTTTAATACGTATTACGACGTATTAAATAGGTAGTAAATTCGTTATATTTTTAATATATTAAAGCCCGATAAAAAACCTTTACGTATTTAAGTTAAAAATTTATTCGATAATTGATTTTTTTTCGGTTAGTGTTAGTTTTCGCAAATTAAGAATAATATTAATTCGGGTTCGTTTACCGTAATATCGGGGCTTTAAGATAATTTCGGTAATATCGTATATAAAACTAAACTTTTTATAAATAAGTTTTTAGTTTTATTTTTTAGCTTAAACGGCTAAATTTATTCCAAATTTTTGTATAAAACGTTTTATAATATTAATGTTAAAAAATATAAAATGAAATTGACAACTTAAAAAATTAAGAAATTTAAGCCGTGCGTTTATTTAAGCTATTTGCTTATATAATACGTTATATATAAAAACTTAAAAAATATCTTATTATATACTAAGTAATTAAAGGGGCAATTATCCGTAAAATCTTTTATATTAATATAAAAAATTAAAATGATATTTATAAATATTATAAATATATAGGCAATTAGTGCTTTTATACGCTCGTAGCTGGTATATCTAAGCCGCAGCTGCTATTTAAAACAGCCTTTATCTAAGAATTATCCTTTATATAGCTAAACGCATATATAAAGGCAATTAATTTTAAACTTTTTTAGTTTTTCTTAAACTAACTATACGTTATTCGCTAGATTTTTATATGTAATTATTATAACCATTAATATAGTAATATTTTTTAATTAATTAGAAACTATAATACGTTAAATTAAATAATTATTTATAAATTAAATTAATAAAGAAAATACTAAATTTAAAAAGGAATCCTTTATTTAATTTAAAAGAAAATAAACGGTTACTAGTAATAAAAAAATAATAAAAACGTACTTTAAAGTAGTTTTTTACAGTCGAATAAAACAACTCACTTAATAAGGGCTTCGTTTTTATATAGGATAAAAAGTATATAAATAATAATTTATTTTCTTTTTTATAAAATTAAAAATATCTTTAAAATAAAGGGTTTTATAGTAAAAAAGATTAATAAAAACTCATAATAAACGTAACGATAAGAAAAAACCTTATTATTTTAATAATAATGATTAAAAACCGATATAAAATCTATATATAAAATTAATAACCTTAAGAAAGATTAAATAGATTTTATACGTTTTTAAGTATTAATTTAAATGGAATTAAAGAAAACGTTAAAGTATAGAAAATTAAATATAAATCGGTCGAAAATGAAGTTTAAATTTTAAAATTTTAGTTAAAGAAAACGATAATATAATAAAACTAATCAAAAATATCGTAAAGTACTTATTAAATATACCTTAATTCGGAAACGTATTTTAATAAAAACCGTTTTAATTATAAGTAATACGGAACTTTTAAAATATAAACATTTATAAAAACGTTTTATAATATACTTAAAAGGCGGAAGGTTTATAGAAAGACTTTATCGCCGTTAAGAATAACGTAAAAGAAATTAACTCTTTAAAAAAGGCGAAACGAAGTTAAGAAAATAATTTATTAAAAAATCTAATTTTCCGAAAAGGAAAAAAAGCGAAGAAAAAAAGAGAAGTTACTTAGAAAAAATATAATAGGTAAAAACCCCGGCGATTTAAATAAGTTATTTTTAGATTTATTTAGAGGTTCTCGAAAACGAAAAAGTCGTTTTAATAATTCCTTTAATATTTTAAATAATTTTAATAAATTAAGCTTTTATTTAAAGAATAATGAAAAAAACTTTATAAAAATTCTGATAATAAAAATATAAAGTTACTTTAGAAATCTTTTATTTAATATTTAATAAGGAAAATTCTTTAATAAGCTAAGTTAATTAAAAGATTTAAAATAATATTTTAATTTTTATTTTCGAATAAATTAATTATAAAAATAAAATAAGGCTAAAATAATTTAATTGATTACGTTTTGCGAAGATTAGTATTACAATATATAAAAAGACGTTTTTAAATTTAAATATAAATATTAAAAAAAGAACGAAAATATTAAAGGACTTTAGAAAGATTTACGTAATTATAAATAATGTCAAGTAAAATTCCTGTTAGAAAAATTTAGTAAAATGATATATAATAAAGGAGATTTTATATATTTTATTATAAAGAGTTAAAGCTTATAGTAGAAAGTTTGAATTAAAAAAATAAATTATTATATTTATTATTATTATAAATGATTATATTAGTACTTGATATAAAATAATTTAATTAATATTTAGATAAATACTTTTTTTTTAATAGTTAATCGACGATTTTAATTACGAATTTTATAATGCCTAAAGAAATAAAAGAAAAAGTAATAATAATAATAATAATTCCCGAGATAACAAGTTTATATAAAATAAAAACGAAAAATTACTTTAAGTTATAAAAGAAGAACAACGATAAAAAATAGAAAAACGTATTTAATGTTAAGATAATAATAAATAAAAGAATTAAAGTAATAGTTGTTATAATATTTTTAACAATTTAAAAAGATTATACGGAATGAACGGAAAAGTTTTTAACGTTTACGTTAAAAATAATAACTTAAAAATTTTATATAAGAGTATAATAAATAATTTTAAAAAATATTTAAAGAGTTTTTTAATTAAATATTTTAAAACTTAGGTAATTAATTATTTCAAGTTATAAGTAAGCGAACGTTTTAAAGAAACCGTTATAAAAAACGTTATATATATTTTACGAGAACGATTTAAATAAATTATTTTAAGATATAAAAGCGAAAGTTAATAATATAAATAACGTTAGAAATTTTGAAAAAAGATTTGTAATAAATATTAAGTTTAAGAAATTTAAATTATAACGTGTAAAGGACCCGTAGTTATTATTTTTATTAAAATCGTTTAATAAAAATAACTTATAATTAGGTATACGCTATATACTAATAATCTTTTATTAAAATATTTTCCGAGGAGATATTTTATAAATAAAGAAATCATTTAAATTATAACGTATTAATCAGTTTTAATAAAATTTAATTATTAATAATTAACGTTTTTCGAAAAATATTTTTGTTATAGTTTTACGGGAAACCGGAGTTTATAATTAAGGTGCCGGATTTAATAAACGATAAGAATTATTAATAAGGATATATATTAAGGAGGTATTTAATAAAGATAATAACGATAGTTTAGAGGATAATTTAAAACGTATATTTTCGAACATTTTAAAAAATAGAAAGATTTTAATAATAGATAAAGTTATGAAGAAAAATTATTTTTTAATATTGACACTTTTATTATTTTAATATTAAATGATTAATATAAATTATTACGAGGTTTACGAGGAGAAATTTAGATTTTAACGATATAAAAAATATTTTTATACGGCGTATAACGAAAAGAACATACGGAAAATATATACGAAAATTTATTTACTATAACGTAAAATTAATTAAATTTATTAATCCTAAGAATAAAAGTTATTTTAGTTTTTTATAAAGGATTTATTATCGCAAAGCAGCCATCTTATACGGACTTAAGGTTTACTGCGAAAAGCTTAACATCTCCTGAGTCAATGTCTGCATTCCAGGAGATTCCCCCTGCCGAACCGTAGAGCCAGAGGGCATAAGGTTTCTTAGGGTTAAAGCTTGTCGGCATTGCGCGAATAAGCCTTTTAACCGATATTAGTCGAAAAATTGCGTACTTACGGGGACCTAGTAGTCGGCTTCGAAATAAGGCTTTTCGTAACCGAAACGTATAATTTATTATTATTATAAAAACTATTAATAATTGTTATATTTAAAGAAATTAGGTAAAGTATATATTGTATTAATTATTAATATAATTATTTTATATCCTTAGCTTAGCTTAAATAATACGGCTTAAACCTAAACGACCTTATATAAACGATTTATTACGTTATAGAAAATACTAAACTAATGATTTTTAATTTATATAATTAATATTAAAACGGAGTTATAAAACGAAAAATATCATTTTTATAAAACAAAATATATATAATTTTCGTGTAAGTAAAACTTTTAATTATTTTTAAAATATTGTAAAAAAAATAATAACGTATATTATTATGAAAGCAAGTTAATTTATAATAAAAAATAGAATATTAATTAAGAACTTTAAAAACGTATTTAAGTTAAATAAATTATGTAAATTTAATATCCCTTATTAATTTTTAATTTTTAATTATAAGTATATAATTTTAATTAATAAAATTTTATAATACTAAATTAAAAGAGGTAATAGATTGTAAAATAAAAGGATTATTAGTAAGTGATTAAAAGATATATAATTATAAAATATAACTATTAAAAACGGTAAGTTATATATAATATTATACGTTATTATTTATATAAATCTAAAGAGATTAAAAAAACCTTTTGATTTTAAAAATATTATTGGATTATTTTTATAACCCGTATAAAAACACCTGAGATATCGTTAAATATAAGGCATAAAAATAAAAAATAAAAATAAAACCGTTTTTTAAAAGCTAATATAAATTAAGAAATTAAATAAGTTAAACGTAAAAAGGAACGTTCGAAAAAGATTATTTTTACGTTATATATTTTAAAGGCCTTGAATAAAATTCAACAATTAATTTAAAAGTTAAAGTAAGTTTTAATTTAACAGGGTAAAACTTAAGGTAATTTATATATTTTATTGAATTTTATTAATATTATATAAGAATAAAAATTATTTTAATAATATTAAAAACGTTAATTAAGTTATTCGGAACGATTATAAATATAAATAAGTGATTAATATATTAAATATTAAAATTTATAAGTTATTTATTATTATATAAAAAAATATTTTTAACGGAAATTATCAAAAGCTTAAAATAAAAAATACAATTTAAAATTATTTTTATAAAGATTGAGGTGAATTTTATTTACCAGATTTTTATATTTACTTTTTTTAATACGGTTATTTAAAAGTATTATATAAATGTTAAATACGTATTAAAAATATATACGGTTAGGAAAATTTAAATAAATTTAAAATACGCATTTACATAAACGGATTTATATTACGAAAAAGGAATTAATTATAATAATATCGTAATATATATTATAAAACTAATATATTAAAAAAAATTAATAACGAAAATCGTATTATTAACGTAATATATATTTTAAATAAATTATATTATTATATTTAAACGGTAAATTACAAAAAAGCTATTTATATTTTATAATTTATAATATTAATGGAATATTTTAATATATATATCGGCAGGTGTGGTGATTTATTATTAGAGCGTTAAAAGGATTAAAAGAGCTTTGATTTGTATAAGACCCTAACATTACACACTGAAGCATATATAGCTGAAGGAAAGGAATTTATCAGGTTAACCTCTAAAAGGTCCTAGCTAGAAAGTAAGGGTAACGAAACCTCTTTAAATACGCGTAAAAACGGTTACGGCTGAGAGAAACCTGTACGCGTAATGCATAAATCAAGGTTGCTGATCAAACGAATCTAAGGTTTAGCTGTTTGATCGTCTTCAGCTAGGTCTGACAATTTGTGGCCCTAGGATTGCAAGGATAAAAAAGCTGAAGGCTATATCTAGCTGCTCCCACCCCTGTTGGAAATAAGAAACCTAGGATAGAACCATAGCTTAAAGAATGCAACACAATTGCCGACATGGTAGCATTTTCTGGTTCCGTCTCTTGGAAGAATTAACATCCTGATCAACCCATTTTGTGTTGCATTCGAGGTACCGTTCGCTCCGGTACGGAAGGCTAGAAGAACGGCAGGCTCGGCGTGAAGGCGCTTAGAAGCAGATCTGTCGGAGAATCGGCTCGGATTTAGAGAAGAAGGCTTTGAAGCTCCCTTAATCGCTTCCGTTTGAGAGAGAGAAACGTCTGCATACGCAGGGCCGTTGTCGATTAGAAGCAGAGGCTCGTCGACGCGGTAACATCCGAAAGGATTCGAGAGAAAGAACCATCGAGAGGACCAGAGAAAGCTAAGATGGCAACTGGAAAAGCAACAGCGTCTGGAAAAGACATGGGTCAGCCGGAGGGCTTTAACATGGAACAACTGATGAAAGCGTTTGCCACGCTGTCGAACGAGAGGCAGAAAATTGATACGTACCTGGACTGGAAGAACTTTGACTTCAAGCTCAGCGAGGAAAATCGCCTCCGAAGCAGTAACAACTGGGAGATGTGGAAAACGGCTGTCTGGGTAGCCCTGATAGCGATTGGATAGTTGCCAACGTTAATGAAGCCCCCATGGCAGTCGTCACTGGACTTACAAAAGGAACAGAGATAAATCAGGTGTATAACGACTTTGTCGCTGAATTTCGAAAAAAAAAAAAAAAAAAAAAAAAAAACAAAAAAAAAAAA
>QJNZ01001259.1:0-20108 GCA_004155055.1 Monosporascus sp. CRB-8-3 | reverse complement strand
CCGCGCCCCCCCCCCCCCCCCCCCCCCGGTATATTTCGTATTAAGATAATATTATACGAAACGAATATAAAATATTTAATCTTTTTATAAATATATATAATAACCGGACGATAAGCTATAGAAGTTTAAAAAAGTTAGTTATTTAAAATAGATATTATTTTAATCGGAAACGTTATAATATTTTAATATATAAAAAAGTATTTAAGCCGTAAAACCGGGTATATAAGCGTAATTTCCCGTTAGCGCCACGAAATTATAAAGAATTAAATATATATCCGTTAAAGGAAATATTTAATAAAGTTAAAAGGATTTAGTTATATAAGGTAAAGTGCTATTAAGATATCTAGCTATATATAAAAGGATTTAGTTATAAAGTTATAAAGAAATATAATTTTAAAAAATAATTAATTAATTTTTTATTTAATGGAAATAAGTTTTAAGATATATATAGGTATATATTTCTAAATATAATATACATAATTAAATATAAAAATATAAAGTGCGTTTTAATATACAAAACGATTAATAACTTAGAGCCGTTTATAATAATATATACGTATTTACCTTAATTAGAAAGTTATTTAAAACGTTCATTATTACGGTAATTAAGTCCGATTTAAAGTTTAAATAATATAACGTTATAAACGTTTTCGTTAACGTTAACCGATTTTACGAAATATATATAAAAACGCTTTTAAAGTACCTTTAACGTAAGAAAACTCTTTTAATTAAAAAAGCTTTATATTACTTAAAGAAATCGTCGTTATTATAGTAGAAAACTGTACCTAAACGTTTAAGAGATTAGAATTTAATCTCGTTTTTTATAAACCTTGTTATTTTATTCGTTAAGAGGTGCTATTATATGTATATATATATAATATTGTTATAATATAATATAAGAAAGATTATAACCTTATTAATTAATTAATTTAACAGACGTAGAAACGGTATACCTTTATAAAAGGTAAAGATTTATAATAATTTTTCGATATCGAAATAATTAAATATAAATTTAATAAGAAAATCCGGTTGTTTTAATTTAATTTTATAAATAAATAAATTAACTTAATACTTAAAAGAAATCTAAATAGTTTTCAAAAGATGTTTATAATTAGCGTTAAATTATTACCGAATTTTAATTTAATTTATTTAATCTTTATTTATAAATATTAAAAAAGATCGGGCCTATTTTTTATGTAATAATTAATACGCGACTCGATATATCTTTTATTATATTCCGATCTACCCGTTTTAACGTGAACTTTAGTAATGTATATTATAAAGTTATCAATCGAATTATATTATATTTAATCGAATTAAAACGTTAACGTTATAATTTCGAAGCGAAAATTGATTAAATATTTCAAATAACGTTTTTTTAACGGATAATATAATTAATTTAAAAAAATAACGGGCAAATAAATAAAATATAGCAATTACTTTTATAACCGAAACAAAATTAAGATTTTTACGTAAATTATAAAAAAACTTATTTAGCTTAAAAATAATTAAAAAATCAAAAATTGCTTTAAATATTAAATTATTAAATATATAATACGGTAATTAATAAATTATACGGTTTATTAATACCGATATTACTTTATTATAAATAAAATTACAGTACGTAAATATAGATAATTATTAATTATAAAAAGCCGTAAAGAAAATTTAATTAAAGTATATTATATATATACGAGTAATATATTAATTAATAGATTAATTCAAGCTTTATTACGTAACCCGTTTAAGTATTTTAAAAAAAACTAATATTAATAAATATTAGGAAAATTTTCGAACGGTAAAAAAATACCTTACGAATAATTTTAAAAAAAGTAATTAATTAAATAAAAGAATTTAATCGCCGGAGAAAAAATTAAATAAAAAGCAGTAATTTTAAAAAATGATAATATATAACGATTAACGCTATAAATACTTTAAACCGTTAAGGGGGTATATTAGTTAACAGGGGATATTAAACGTATTTTATATACGGATAGGCTCTTTTTAATCGGAAGATATATATTCCGTTAATAAGTTATATTAAATTTATATACGTATAAGAAGTACCCGTAGCTAGCCGAATATAATAATACAACTAATATCCCCTATATTTAATAGATTTATTTACTAAATATATATATAATTGGTTTAATATAAACGCAACTAGGGAGCACCTTTTAAAACCCGTCCCTTTTTAATAACGGCCGGAAAAACGCAATGCGGGTTATATAATACGGTAATTAACAATAAGATATACGATTAGTTAGTTTTTAAAGCCCTTAACCTCTTTAGTTATCGCCGACACGCTGGCAGGGCCGAAGCCTTAATTGGTTAGCTCTTTTAAGCTAGCGCTACTTAAAAGAACGGTAACCTAAGCTGGATTTAAACCAGTTATTTTTTTGCAATTAATCGCAATAAGGTACCTATGCCTGTCGTAATTAAAAAAAACACCCAGGCTCGCGACTATTAAGCTATTAAGCTATTATAAATGTTATATTTTTTTATTTTCGTTTAAATTATATATAACGATTATTTTCCGCTTTAATTACTTAGAATTATATATAAATACTTTTAATTTTAAGTATAAAAAGATTTTATTTTTTATATAATACGAATTTCTTTTTTATAAAATATATAATTTATTTTATAAAAGTAATAATTTTTTTCCCGAAAAAGGATATTTTTAAATAAAGATAATAAGTTATTTTTATTAAAAATTAACTAAATATATTATTATTTTAAGTAAGTTATTTTAATAATTTGTAATATTATTTTTAATATATTAACTTTAAATATAGTATAAAAACCGGCGATAAAGTGTTTTTAATAATATAAATAGCGTAATATTATACAAGGTAAAGTGCTATTAAGGTATCTAGCTAGCTATGTACAGGAAGCTGATTTATTTACTAAGTATATGTATAAAGGATTACACGATACGACCGGGGAGCACCCCCTTAAAAACCGTCCCTTCTTGGCAAGGACCGGAAAACGTAATGCGGGTTATGTAATATACGGCAACTGACGATAAGATACACCCGATTGATTGATTAGTTCCTAATGCCCTTAATTGTAACTGGTTCTAGAGCCCCCAGCCACCTCTTAATTGTCGCCGACACGGTGGCGGAGCCGAAGCCCTAATTAATCTAGCTCCTTTAGGCTGGCGCGACCTAAAGGAACGGTGGCCTAAGCTGGATTTAAATTAACTATTGTTAGATATAAAGGACATTAGTTATATTGTTCTATTAGGTTAACTTGCGTATGTTCCTCGTATGCGTACAGCTTTTGTATAGCCTAGTAACGGAATATATATTTTCCGATTAAAAGGATCTTTTCCGTATATGGGGTGCGTTTAATACCCCCTGTTAGCTGACATACCTTTTTAACGCCCTAAAGTATTTATGGCGTTAATCGTTACTTATTATCATTTTTTAAAGTTATAACTTTCTATTCGACCTTTTTTCCGGCGATTAAATCCTTTTAATTAATTAATTCCTTTTTTAAAATTATTCGTAAGGTATTTTTTTATTACTTAAAGGCTTCCATAATATCTACCAGTTCTAGCTACTCTTTAAAATGCTTAAATAGTTCGCGTAACAGGGTTTTAATTAATTTATTAATTAGCATATTACCCGTAAACATATAATTCACTTTAATTAAGTTTTTCTTTACGGTTTTTCGTAACCAGTAGTTATATATATCCATATATCGCAATTTCGTCTATAATAAGGTAATGTCGGTATTAATAAATTATATAATCTGTTAATTGTCGTACTATATATTTAGCGGTCCAGCATCCAGGGTAACTTTTAACTTTTTAATTAATTAAAAGTTAAATAAAGTTTTTTTTGCAATCTGCGCAAAAAATAATAATTCCGTTTCGGTTATAAAAATAATTACTGTATTTTACTTATTCGCCTACTATTTTATTACTCCTTTAAATAACTTTATAACGTAAACTTAAAAACTTTTTCGATCGATCGTATTATCCGTAAAAAAGGCGTTATTTTAAGTATTTAATAAATTTTCGCCTTCGAATTACAACGCTAACGTTTTGGTCCTAATTAAGTATAATATAATTTAATTAACGGTTTTGTAATATGCGTTATTAGAGTTCAGGTTAAAACGGGCAAATCGGGATACGGCGAAAGATATATCGAGTTACGTATTAACTATTACGTATAGGATAAAACCGATTTTTTTTTAGTATTTATTAATAACGCCTAAATAAGCCAGATTAAAATTCGGTAATAATTCGACGTTCGTTATTGGCGTATTTAGGAAGTTATTTAAATTTTTTTTTAAAAATTAAATTAACCAATTTATTTATAAAATCGGATTAAGATAATTAGATTTTTTTATTAAATCTGTTTTTAATTATTTCGATACCGAGAAACCATTATAAGTCCTTACCCCTTATAAAGGTATACCGTTTCCGAATTTGCTAAATTAATTAATTAACGAAATCTTAATTTTCCTTACGATATATTATTACGATATCGTTTATAAAAAAAAAGATAAGTATTCCTTAACGAATAAAATAACAAAGTTTATAAGGAACGGGGCTAAATCCTAATCTTTTAAGCGTCCCGGTAAAATCTTTTTATTATAATAACAGCAATTTCCGTAAGTTATATAAAGCTTTTTTAATCAGGAAAATCTTTTTACGTTAAAAATACCCTAAAGGCGTCTTTATATATATTTCGTAAAATAAATTAACGTTAACGAAAACGTTAATAACGTTATATTATTTAAGCTTTAAATCGAACTTAATCGTTATAGCAATTAAAACTTTAAACGATTTTCCAACTAAAGTAAATACATATATATTATTACAAACGGCCTTAAATTATTAATCGCCTTATACAACGAAACGTACCTTATATTTTTACAGCCAGCCATATTTATTAAACTTATAAATATATATCTATATATACTTTAAAACCTATTTCCCTTTAATAAAAAACTAATTAACCATTTCTTAAAATCGCATTTTTTTATAACTTTATAAATAATCCTTTTTAACTTTACGAAATATCTCCTTTAACAGGTATATACTTAATTTTTTATAACTTCATAACGGTAATAGTAAATTACGCCTATATACCCAGTTTAACGACTTAAATATCTTTTTACATACTAAAATATCGAAACTTTTCCGATTAAAATAACGCGTATTTTAAATAATTAACTTCCTTAAACTTCCGTAACTTACCGGCCGGTTATTAATCGTACTTATAAAATAAGCCAGCCGTCTTATATTAAAAACGGCTTCCCATACCCTATAATCGTTTCGAATAATATTACCTTAACATAAAATATACGGAAAACCTACGTTTATAACCCATAAAGTACCTCCGTCTTTTACCGTCATACTAGGTTAAATAACTTAACAAAAACCTAAAACTACCTTTATTCCTTCCATTAACGTATTAATTATAATAATTATTAAAATAAACGCTAATAATAATAATAATTTAAAAAACGGAAATAATTTAAATATAACGGTCGTATAAAGGTAATTAATCCCATATAAACAAATTTATTTTTCCCTATCCCATATATTTTTAACACTTATACCACTTTAATACCATCCCTTTTATTTAACCGGTAACTAAATTATCCCGCTTAAGTTTTTATCTTCCTTTTAAATATATATATATAAATAACCTTAAACCTAATTAAATAACTTTACCTATTGCAATAAGTTTTATAACTCGTTTTCCGTAACGTAAAAAAAATCATTTTTTAAATTTTTAATATTACCTAAAAAAATAACCTTTTCGTTAAATTATACGTCTTAAATAACAATAACCTTATTAATTAACGGATTCCAAATTTCGTAAATATTCGTAAATCATTAACTAACAAAAAAACTAATCCATACTTTAAAATTTAACTTTTAAAATTTCCGTTTTTTTTTTATAACGGTAATTATCATAACGTAAGTTATATAACCGTATATTCGCAAATAAACTTATTAAAACTTCCGATTAAATATTACAACATTATCTTTATACGCTAAATAAATATAATAAATTTCGTACAAACTTTACCAAAAAAATACATATTTAAAAATACGGTTATACAAATATACTATTACTTTAAAAATATATATAATTAAAAATAAAAATAACTTAATACCATTTCGTATTACAATCGCTTTTTTTTTAATTATACCCCTTAAACGCTTTACACTTTTGTTATAAATTTAAATATATAATATTAAAAGTTCAAATCTAATACTGAAAAAAAAACAACTATAACATATCTCTAAATAAATAATTTTTTAAAATTTCGTTATTGCATACGATTACCTATAAAAAAACCTTATCCTAATTTTTTAAAACTTCTAAAAAATATTAAAACGTATTAATTAATATATTTTACTTTTAATTCTTAAGATATATATCCCAAATAAAGCTTAAATACCTATTAATAACAAATATAACGTATTTATATCCTTTAAAATCTTTTTCGAAATTTATAAAATTAATAACAATTTTTTATCTTAATCGGAAAATTCCCTTCTTTAATTTATAACGTATTTATCTTTTAACCTTTACCTTATTACATACCTAATATTTAACTGTTATAAAACCTTTTAAACAAACTCCCTTTATATAAAACTATAACTAAATAATTATTTCAGGCCCTAAATAACTTAATCTTAAATATTATATAATACCGTTACCGGTCCGTAATAATCTCGTTATTTATAAATTAACATTTCGTTTATAAATTACAAAAATTACGTAAATAACTATTACGTTAATATCTTCGATAATAAATTAATCGAATTTATCTATTAACGTAACAACTACCTAATCATATTTATCTCAAATAAAATTATTAATTCTTCGGTTATCCTATTAATATTTTTTCTTTTAAAACTGCCGGAAAAATACCAAGTTACATACGAAATCCTCATAATAAACCACGTTATATAAACGTAACACTTTCGGGCTTTTAAAGCTTTAAAATAATATATCTAATTCTCCATATCCTTTAATCGGGATAAAGTTATTCCCTACGTACATTTTATCATCTTAAATCATTAAGCTATAATTTAAAAATCTGCTAATAAAATTAAAAATATATATCGTAAATTCTAAGTTTAAAATAAACGAATTCCTTAAAAAATAAAATAAAACGCTTATCGTACTATTCTAATTAATAATCAAAAAACTTACAAAAATTCGTCTTACTTCCTTTAAAAATTAATCGATTTCCTAAATAATTATCTTCTCCATACCTTTCGACAAACAATTAATTTTTTCCTTTAAAAATTAATCAAAGTTAATTCGTTAATAAACCCGCTTCAAAACTTCGTTATTAAAACGAAAAATAATTAAGGCCTTATTAAAAAATATATAATAACACTAAAATAACGTATAATAAAGGCTTAAACAAGTTTTATAACGTATACCTTAAACATTTAACTCTTTACGTTTTCGTTTACTAATATTTCGGTCCGAATATAAGCCTTTATAACTACCTCGTTTCGACTTACGTTCTGGAATCCTTTCCCGTAATTAAAAATTAATATCTTTAACCTTTTCCTAATTAAGGTCGTTTTTATTAAAAAGGTTTATAAAAACTCCATAAAATACCGAAAACGCTACCTTAATATTTCGTAATATAAACGGTAACTGGATTATAATCCAATAATCGAAAAGGTTAACCGCCATTTCCTAGTAACTAATCGTACCGTTTTCGATCTTAGCTTTTTTTATTCTTTAAAAAATTATCGTCCATATCCCGATAATAAAAGTTAATGCTATATATAAATCATTAACCTATACAATCGGTATTTTCGTTTTTAAAACCTTATATCGTTATTTTTAAACCATAACCTTTTACTATTTTATAATCCATTCATTTAGCTTTTTCGCTAACCTTAAAGTTTACTTTAACCTTTTGCGGTACTCCCGTTATATATTAATCAAAAACCTATTATCGTATATTTTGCCGGACTTAGCTAAACTAACGTATTATTTCCGTAAATTCTTTCCTGGAAAAAGATTTATTTCCTTAATCGCTGGAAATATTAACTCTAGAACCTATTTTGTAAAATCGTTAATTTTTTTACAGAAAATTTCGTATTTCCGATTTTCGTAAATATACGTTACGAAATCCTAAATATAAGCGTATCTGTTTTCGGTAATTATTTTAAAAGTATTTGTTAAATAATTCGTATAATTAATTTTTTTAACGGTTTTTCCGGAAAATATAAATATAATTAAAAAACCGCTTAATATATTATTTCGTATCGTATAACGGATTCGTTTTTTTGGATACGAAACTATATCGGGTCTTATAAATTTAACAGGCCATAAAATGTCCTAATTAAAATCGATATAACGCTAAATACCAAGCGCGTACGTTCTAAATTAAAATTTGCCTTTAAAACGATTTTAATCTTTAGGTTTTTTATAAATAACGGAAAACGTTAATAATACCGATATTATTACAATTGATAAAATATATAAATTATTACTACTAATATACAGCTTATATCGTTTTAATAATAGCTAATTAATTAATAATAACGCGAATTAAGCGAATAAAACTTTTAATGGTTAAATATAAGGGACATTAATTATATTGTTCTATTAGGCTAACTTGCGTATATTCCTTATACGCGTACAGCTTTTATATAGCCTAGTAACAGAACATATATCTTCCGATCAGAAGGATCCTTTCCGTATATAAGGTGCGTTTAGCACCCCCTGCTAGCTGACAACTATCTCTTACAGTTAATCGCAACAGGGTGCCCAAGCCTATCGCAAATAAAAGAGACACCCAGGCCCGCGACCACTAAGCCATTGGGCAATAGCGTAATATTATATAAAGTCTTTAACATAAACTAATAAAGATGTTAAAAAGATAAAATAAATAGAATAAATAAATAAAAATTTAAAGTATAATAATAAAGTTAGTTTTAAATAAATATTCGAATTCTATTAAAGAATATTTTAATAACCGTTAAAAATAATAAAATATTTTAAATTCTAGTACTAATTTTAATACATTTATAATAAATTTAATTTATTTACTATATAAACGTTTTGTTAATAGTAATTTATTCTATAAATATAAATACGTTATTAATATATTAATAAAACAATTTATAATAAATAATATATAAGTAATATAATTACAGTTTAAATAAAAGTAATATATATTATTTAAATTATACTCCGAAAAAATGAAAAGTATTTAAGGAATAATTTTAAATTCTCGTATTAAAATTTTTAAATTTATTACTTAATTAAAATCTATTTTAATTCTTTTATCTTTAAAAAAGCCAAACGTTTAATTAAGTTTAATATATTTAATAATACGTTAAATAAGTAAAAAGTTTGTTATAGTTTTATTATATTAAATTTTAATAAATAAGGTTTAATATTTAAGTAAAAACGTATTTAATAATCGATCTTTATATTCGATTACCGTAAATCTTCGTAAATTAATAATAATATCGAGCTTTTAAAGTAATTTCGATAATATCGTATATATATTTATGGTTTTAAGAATTAAATATTTAATATTCTTTTTTTATTTAAATAACTAACTTTATTATATATTTTATTTCAAATGTTTTATAATAATAATATTATACAAAATATATATTAAGTTATATACTTAAAAAGTTAAGAATTTAATCCATTCGCTTATATAATACGTTACGTTTAACGTTATTATAATAACCGATAATATATAATCCGGATTTTTTAAAACGAAATGTATTAATTTAATATTAATAAAGTTCTTTTTACGTTAAAAGTTTTAATTATACTTATATCGACCGTTTTTCCGTTTATATTTACTAACTCCGCTATTTTTTTATATACGAATACTTTTTTAAAAAAAGAAAGTAATTTAATAAAAACGTTATTTATAAAGAAAAATAAAAGAATACTAGTATTTAAATCGCTTAATATTTAATAAAGAGTAACTTAATACCTTAATATAAAATAACTTTTTTAAGAAAAGTAATTACTTTTATATAACGAATTATATTTTAAATAAATATCGAAAAATTAAAAACATACCTTTCTTTAAAAAAGAAAGGACCTTTATTATTAAAAAGATAGTAATAAATATTTATAATTAAGAAATGATAAAAACAAAAATATAATATATATAATAAACTCTAATATAATCGTATTAGATAATTGTTAGCTCTAACTGAGCTACGAACCCCTACTCGGGTCGTATCAGCGACTGTTGTTGGACAGTCTCGTATCAGGATTTATATGGAGTCCTGTCCTAGCCCTATCTTTTAAGGTAGCTTATAAGGGGCTTGCGTTATCTTACAAATAGGTATATTTAGAAAATATTATAAAATATTTAATAATAAAAATAGGATTAATATTAATTAATTTATTACGTTATAACTATCTATTTTAAATACGTTAGTATAAAGTATTAAATAATAAGCGATATTACTAAAACTAAGTAAAATTTAAAATTAATAATATAAATCTAATTAAATGTATTATGAAATAACTTAGACCTTTTTATATATTACACGGAGTTATATATTAAAAATGTATAACTATATAAAAGTATAAGTTTAATTTATCGTATACTATTAAAATTATAAGAAAACTACTATTTTTTATATTTAAAAAATAAGTTATATAAGCGATTTATTAAAATGGGATTTAAAATACTTTTTAACGTTATAAGTAAAAAATAAGTTAAAATATAATAAATAGTAAATAAACTATATATGTAATTATTAAAAGAGTTAAATAGTTAACTATAATACTAATATACGTCGAATTTTTTAATTATTATTTTAAAAACTTACTATTACGACGCTTAAAATTTTAAATAAATAATGCTAATTTAATTTCCTAGATTGTTAATAAAATAATAAGCTATAAAAATCTAAAAATCGGATTAAAAAAGAAGCTTTTCTTATATATAAAAATTATATAGTTTATACGAAATATAATACAGTTTCTTAACTTTAATTTAGTTTTACTTTTTAAATTCGGTTTATTATTAAAATATTATCTCTTTTTTCGAAAAAGTTTCGTTTTCGAAATTTTAAAATATTTATAATAATATTATAATAATCTTAACGTACTATATAAGCGAGCTGTATATATAAGCGAGCTGTATATACAAGCGAGCTGTATATTTTTTTTATTATTTTAACTTTTTAACTTTAATTACTTATTTTTCAATAATTATAACATAAAACGGTTTATAAAAGAAACGAAAATAAACTTAGCCGTTTAAGTTAAAAAACGAAACCCGAAGCTTAGTTATAAAAAGCTTAGTTTTATTTATGATATTTTATTTATTACCTTAAGAACGCGAATTAATAACAAATATACCAGATCCGATACCGTCCCCAATTTGCAAAAATTAACGCCGATTAAAAAGAAATCGATTATCGAACGAATCTTTAATTTAAATATACGAACGTTTCCCGTCCGGAATTAATATATTAAAAATATGGCGAATTTGTTATTTACGTAACGCGTTATAAAACGTATCGGGATTAATTAGATATTTAACTTTATTAAATAATAATATAAATTTAAAATACGTTTAAATCGAAAAATAAATTATTAATAAGTTTTATACGAAAATCTAAAGGTATTTCGTAAATGGTTTAAGTTTATTTGGGTTATAATTACGAAATACGGTATTACGGAAAAGGATATTTATAATTTTAACGAAATAAGGTTTTTAATAAATTTTTTTATAATAATAAATATAGTAATTATAAATACCGAAAAACGTAAAAGACTTAAATAAACGTAATAAGGAAATAAGGAATAATTTACGGTAATATAAATTATTAATTTTTAAAATTGGGCTTTACCTTTATTTACTATTCTTGCCGGGAAAAATTACTTTTTTCGCTGGTTCGCCGATAACCCACTTTTATCCGACTAAAGGATTGCTGTAAACGAAAACGGTTAGATAATAAATAAACTAAGTTTAAAATAAATTAAGTATTTTAATAAATATACTAAAACGCATATTAAAAGTTCGAAACGTTTTTTTATCCTTAACAGTTACGAAAATTACCATTTAATCGAATTCGAAAATTACTACAAAATTAACGATATTATTATATTTTATATACCTACTTATTTTTCCTATCGGTTTTAACCTTTTAACGTATCTTGTTTTTCCGTATTAAAATATGTTTACTTATTATATATCGAAGGTTTTATACGACATTACGTTATTTATATTACTAAGAAAGATTTTATCGCCGGCTTTTACGATACATTTAAAACTACCATAATAACCGATAATATTAAATCCGGATTCGTAAAAACGGAACTTATTTTATTCGATTTTAATCGCGTCCTTTTTAAATTAAAAATTCCAATTATATTTATACCGACCATCTCTTTATTTACTTCTGCCAATTCCGTTATTTCTCCACCTGCAAAAACTTTTAAAAATATTACCGAAATAATTTAACGAAAATATTATTTATAAAGAAAAATTAGAAATTATTAAAGTAACTTACTAACTAAAATAATTAAATTAGTTAATTTTTTAATAAAAAGTAATTTAATATTTTTATACGAAATTACCTTTTTTCGGAAAGAATGCGGCTTACTGCGCGAAACGAATTACGTTTTTAATAAATACCGGAAAACCAAAAATAAACGTTTTTAAAAAAAAGGGATATTTATTATAAAAAAAGTATAAGCTTTTATAGTTACGAAAAAAGGTAATAGTAAATAATCGTAGCTGGTAGCGGCCGAAAGGGGTTATCGTAAAAAGGTTTAAGTAAAGGAACGGAAGTATAACGTTTATATCATATATAGGGGATATTAGTTATATTGTTATATTAGGCTAAATTACGTATGTTTCTCGTACGTATACAGCTTTTCTATAACTTAGTAACGGAATATATATCTTCCGATTAAAAGGATCTTTTCCGTATATAAAGTACGTTTAACATCCCTTACTAGCTAACATACCCTTTTAATGCCTTAAAGTATTTATAACGTTAATCGTTATATATTATCACTTTTTAAAGCCATAGTTTTCTATTCGATTTCTCCTCCGGCAATTAATTTTTTTTAATCAGCTAATTCCTTTTTTAAAATTATTTACAGGGTATTTCTCCGCTATTCGAAAGCTTCCGTAATATCTATTAATTCTAGTTACTTTTTAAAATACCTAAACGGTTTACGTAATAAAACTTTAATTAATTTATTAATTAACATATTACCCGTAAGCATATAATCCACTTTAATTAAGTCCCTTTTTACAACTTTTCGTAACTAATAATTATATATATCTATATACCGTAACTTTATTTATAATAAGGTAATATCGGCATTGATAAGCTATATCGTTTGCTAATTATTATATTATATATTTAACGGTCCAACATCTAAAGTGATTTTTAACTTTTTAATCAGTTAAAAGTTAAATAAAGTTTTTTTTACAACTTACGTAAGGGATAATAATTCCGCTTTAGTTATAGAAATAATTATTATATCTTACTTATTCGCCCGTTATTTTATTATTTCTTTAAATAGTTTTATAACGTAAGCTTAAGAATTTTTTCGATTAATCGTATTATTTACGAAAAAGGCGTTACTTTAAATATCTAACGAATCTTCGCCTCCGAACTATAACGTTAACGTTTTAATCCCGATTAAGTATAATATAATTCGATTAATAACTTTGTAATATACGTCGCTAAGGTTTAGGTTAAAACGGGCAAATCGGAATACGGTAAAGGATATATCAGATTATATATTAATCGTTATATAAAAAATAAAACCGATTTTTTTTTAATATCTGTTAATAAAGTTTAAATAAACTAAATTAAAATTCGGCAATAATTTAACGTTAGTTATAAACGTCTTTAAAAAGCTATTTAAACTTTTTTTAAAAATTAAATTAATTAATTTATCTATAAAATCGGATTAGAATAACCAAATTTTTCTATTAGGTTTATTTTTAATTACTTTAATACCGAGGAATTACTATAGGTTCTTACCCTTTATAAAAATATACCGTTTCCGAATTTGCTAAATTAATTAATTAACAAAGTTTTAATTTTCCTTATAATATATTATTATAATATCGTCTATAAAAAAGAAAATAAGTACCCCTTAACGAATAAAATAATAAAATTTATAAGGAACGGGGTTAAGTTTTAATTTTTTAAACGTTCCGGTAAAATTTTTTTACTATAATAATAATAACTCCCTTAAGCTATATAAAGCTTTCCTAATTAAAAATATCTTATTACGTTATAAATACCCTGGAAATATTTTTATATATATTTCATAAAGTAAGTTAACGTTAACGAAAACATTAACAGTATTATATTACTTTAGCTTTAAGTTGAATTTAACCGCAATAACAATTAAGGTTTTAAATAATTTTCCAGTTAAAGTAAATACGTATATATTGTTATAAACGTTTTTTAGTTATTAATCGCCTTATATAACAAGACGTATTTTACATTTTTATAACCAACTATGTTTATCGAATTTGTAAACATATATTTATATATATTTTAAGATTTATTTCCCTTTAGTAAAAAATTAATTAATAATTTCCTAAAATTATATCTCCTTATAATTTTATAAATAAATTTTTTCGGTTTTACGAAATATTTCCTTTAAAAGGTATATACTTAATTTTTTATAACCTTACAGTAATAATAATAAATTACGTTTATATATCCGGTCTCGTAATTTACAAATTTTATATATTTTCGTATCGAAACTTTTCCGATTAAAATAACGTATATTTCGGATAATTAACTTTTTTAAATTTCCGTAATTTACCGGCCGATTATTAATTATACTAACAAAATAAATTATTCGTTTTACGTTAAACGCGGTTTTTTATATTTTATAATTATACCGATAATTATCCTTTCGATACGGAACATACGGAAAATTTACGTTTATAACCCGTAAAATATTTTCGTTTTTTACTATCACTTTAAGTTAAATAACATAATAAAAACTTAAAATTACTTTTATTACTTCCGTTAACGTAATAATCATAATAATTATTAAAACAAACATTAATAAAAATAATTATCCAAAAAACGGAAATAATTCGAATATAATAATTATATAAAAATAATTAATCCTATATAAACAAACTTATTTTTCTTTATTCTGTACGTTTTATATACCTATATTATTTTAAAATTACTTTTTTTATTTAACCGGTAATTAAATTATTCCGTTTAAATTTTCGTTTTTTTCTTATATTTATATATTTAAATAACCTAAGCCTTAATTAAGTACTTTTATTTATTGCAATAATTTCTATAACTTTTTATCTATAACGTATAAAAAATCGTTATTTAAATTTTTAATATTACTTAAAAAAATAATTTTTTTGTTAAATTATACATTTCGAATAATAATAACCTTATTAATTAACAGGTTCCAGATTTTATAAATATTCGTAAATTAATAATTAACTAAAAAACCGATTTACGTTTTAAAATTTAACTTTTAAAATTTTTATTTTTTTTTTATAACGGTAATTATTATAACGTAAATTATATAACTATATATTCGTAAATAAACTTATTAAAACTTTTAATTAAATATTATAATACCATTTTTATATACCAAATAAATATAATAAATTTTATATAAACTTTACCAAAAAAATACGTATTTAAAAATACGGTTATACAAATATATTATTACTTTAAAAATATATATAATTAAAAACAAAAATAATTTAACGCCACTTTATATCGCAATCGCTTTTTCCTTAATTATACCTTTTAAACGCTTTATACCCCCGTTTTAAACCTAGATATACAATACTAAAAGTTTAAATCTAATATTAAAAAAAAATAACTATAACATATCTCGAAATTAATAATTTTTTAAAATCTTATTATTATATTCGATTACCTATAGAAAAACCTTATCCTAATTCTTTAAAACTTTTAAAAAATATTTAAACGTTATAATTAATATATTTTACTTTCGGTTCTTAAAATAAATATCCCAAATAAAACCTAAATACCTATTAGTAACAAACATAACGTATTTATATCCTTTAAAATTTTCTTCGAAATCCGTAAAATCGATAATAATTCATTATCCTAATTAAAAAATTCCTTCCCTCAGTTTTCGGCATATTTATTTCTTAACTTTCGCCTTATTATATACTTAACATTCGATTATTATAAAACCTTTTAAACGTACTCCCTTTATATAAAATTATAATTAAATAATTATTTCGGGCTTAAAATATCCTAATCTCAAATACTAAATAATACTATTACCGATTCGTAATAATTTCGCTATATATAAATTAACATTTCGTTTATAAAATACAAAAGTTACATAAATAACTATCGCATTAATATTTTTAATAACGAATTAATTAAATTTATTTATTAACGTAATAACTACCTAATTATATTTATTTCAAATAAAATTATTAACTTTTTAATTATTCCATTAATACCCTTTTTTTTAAAGCTGCCGGAAAAATATTAAATTATATACGAAATTCTCGTAATAAACCACGTCGTACAAACGTAACGTTTTTAAACCTTTAAAACTTTAAAATAATATATCTATTTCTCCGTATTCTTTAATTAAAACGAAATTATTCCTTACATACATTCCGTTACCTTAAATCGTTATTTTATAATTTAAAAATCTATTAATAAAATTAAAAATATATATCGTAAATCCTAAATCTAAAATAAACAAATTCCTTAAAAGGTAAAACGTAACGTTTACCGCATTACGTTAATCAAAAATTAAAAAATACGCCAAAACCCGTCTTACTTTTTCTAAGAATTAATCTATTTCCTAAATAATTATCTTCTTTATAACCTTTAACAAACAATTAATTTCTTTCTTTAAAAATTAATCGGAAACAATTCGGTTTTAAACCAACCTTAAAATTACTTTATTAAACTTAAATTCTATTAAAACTTTATTAAAAAACGCGTAATAACATTAAAATAACTTATAAGCAAAATTTAAATACGCTTTATACCAAATCCCTTATACATCTAACTTTTAACGCTTTCGCTTATTACTATTACTATTTCGGCCCGTTTAAAAACCTTTACAACCGCCTTACTTCGGCTTACGCCCTAGGATCCTCCCTTACGGTTAAAAATTATCCTTAATCTTTTCCTAATTAAAATCGTCTCAATTAAAAAAATCCGCAGGTATCCCGTAAAACGTCGGAAACGTTACTTTAATATTCTTCGATATAAATTATAAATAAATTATAATCCAATAATCTAAAAAATTAAAAATCACTTCCTAATAATTAATCGTACCGTTATTAATTTCGGCTTTTTTTACTATTTAAAACGTAATTATCCAAATCCTTATAATAAGAATTAATATTATATATAAATCGTTTACTTATATAATCGTTATTTTCGTTTTTAGGACTTTATATTATTATCCCTAAGTTATAATTTTTTATTATTTTATAATTTATTTATTTAGTTTTTTTATTAACTTCGAAATTTACTTTAACTTTTTACGGTACTTTCGTTAAGTATTAATTAAAAGTCTGCTATCGTATACCTTACCGGATTTAACTAACTTAACATATTATTTCCGTAAATTTTTTCCTAAAAAAAAGCTTATTTCTTTAATTACTAAAAATATTAACTTTAAAATTTATTTTGTAAAGTTATTATTGCTTTTTCGGAAAGTATTATATTTCCGATTTTTATAAATATATGCCGTAAAATCCTAATTATAAGTTTATTTACTTTCGGTTGTTATCTTAAAGGTATTCGTTAAGTAATTAATATAATCGATTTTTTTGTAAATTTTTTTAAAAAATATAAATATAATTAAAAACCCGTTTAAAATATTATTTCGTATTATATAACGGATTCGTTATTTCGGATATAAAGTTATATTAAATTTTGTTAATTTAATAGGTTACGGAAGTAATTAATTAAAATCGATATAATTTTATATATTAAAAACGTAAATTCTAACCTAGAACTCGCCCTTAAAACGGTCTTAATTTTTAGGTCCGTTATAAATAACGGAAAACGTTAACAATACCGTTATCATTATAATTAATGAAATATATAAATAATTATTACTAATATATAGCTTATATCATCTTAGTAATAACTAATTAATTAATAATAATGCAAATTAAACAAATAAAACTTTTAATTATTAGATATAAGAAATATTAGTTATATTGTTATATTAAGCTAAATTGCGTATGTTTTTCGTATGCGTACAGTTTTTCTGTAACTTAGCAACGGAATATATATCTTCCGATTAAAAGAATTCTTTCCGTATATAAGGCGCGTTTAGCACCCCCTGCTAGCTGACAGTTTACGGTAAGCCCGGATATAATGCGCGTATTTGTAAAAAGAATATAAAGGTATTTAGCGATAAAAAATCCGATTAGTTTAAATTAATTTAATATATTATGGTTGTTTAATTCGAATTTGCTGTTACGACGTACTAAAAAGTGTACAGGTCGCTTATATGTATAGTTCGCTTATATAATACGTTACGTTATTTTAATATATAATTTATTTAATTCGATATTAATATCTTCAAGTAAATATTTACGTTATAAAAAAAATCATAAATTCCGATTTATTTTTCGATATAAATTAATAACTATAAATTTTTAATATAGCTTATATAAATAATTATTAACCGTATATTTTTTATATTATACGTTAATTTTTAATAAAGGAAAAAGTAATAGAAGTTAAATTTATTAATTAAATCGGAAATTACTAACTTTATAACCTTAAAAACGGGAATAATATTAACAATTTCTATTTTTTAATAAACGTATTTATAACGTTAAAGAAATTTTAATATAAATAAAACGTAAAAATTTTATTATTATTATTATAGCTATTAATTAATACAACAGCTTAACGAAATCGTTATATATAATAATAAACGATTCGTTTATTTCTTTATAATTAAAGCGTTTATATATAATATTATTAAATAGAGAACAGAAATTAGCGCTACGTTACGAATTAAAAAATATTAAAGTTTTATTATCGAATAACGTTAAACGTTTTTATTTAGTAAATATATATATATTTCTTTAACGATAATTACGAACCTTTTTTATAACGTATTATTATTTAAATAAATCGTTATATAAACGTATTAAAAATAATTTTTAACGTTTTTAATTATAAGGTTATTAACGGAATTTTTTCTTTATATAAAAAATAACTATTTATTAAAAGTTTGTAATTTCGTTAATTTTTCAATATTAAAAAAATATTAAACGTAAATTTAAAAATTTAATAAAAAAACGTTAATAATATCGTTAGGTTTATTTAATACGATAATAAATTGTAACTTTATTTTTTTACGCGTAATTTATATAATAGCTTAAATAACGGCTTATATTTACTAAGCATTAATTAAAATTATTAACAAAATAATAACGATAAAAAGGTAATGGTAATAAAAGCTAGATAAAAAATGCTGGCTAGTAACGATGGCTATATAGTAAATGGGGTAATTTAAATGCGAAAAACGGCGACAAGGGCCAAAAAATAACAACGTAGGCTAAAAGAAATGCTGAGAAATAACTGATATAACGTATAGATTATCGTAGTTTAATAGGTTTGTTATTATTACTTAGATTAGCAGTTAGTTAATTAAGTAAGTTTATTATTATATTACGGCACTTAGATTTTTAAATAGGTAAAATTAATTTAATTTTTTATATTATTAATAAAATAATAAATTAATAAACCTAAAAATCGGTTTAGGAAAAAAACTCTTCTTATATATATAAATTATATAGTTTATACGAAACATAATAAGGTTCTTTAACTTTAACATAGTTCTTACCTATAGATTCGGCTTAATACCGTAATACTTATGTTATTAAAAATTTTAAAATCGAATAACGTACCACATAAGCAAGCTGTACACATAAGCGAGCTATACACTTTTTAATACGTCACGATAATAAATTCGAATTAAATAATTACAACATGTCGGCAGATGTGGTGATTTATTGTTGGAGCGTTAAAAGGATCAAAAGGGCTTTGATTTGTGGCCCTAGGATTGCAAGGACAAAGGAGCTGAAGCTATATCTAGCTGCTCCCC
>QJNZ01001258.1:0-20181 GCA_004155055.1 Monosporascus sp. CRB-8-3 | reverse complement strand
GGAGCGTGTTCGATAACGCGAACAGCCAGGATCTTGCCATCATGAGTCGCTACTAGACCAGTCTTCGCGAGCCCAGACATAGCCCAAATATCATCGCAGTTACCCAAAGAAAGAAAGAAAAAGGCATACCATCCTGTGCCTGTGCCTCGTCCTGGAGACTCCGCTCATCGGGGTGCGCCCCCTAGACTCGTAAGTACCTGCGGCTCGCAAAGGTGCCTGGTCCTCCAGCGGCATCCTCTGGAACCCGCTGAAGCAGGTCGGGGTCTCCAAGCCGCGCTACCACGACGCCATGCTCAAGGAGTCGATGCGCGTCCTGCCCATAGATATCGTTGTGAGGTGTCGACCGCGTAGTTCCGCAGGGCGGTATGGCCATCTCCGGGACATACGGTCGTGGGCCGCCAGACCTACGCGGTACACCCGGGCAGGGGACGTCTACGGGGCAGACATGTCCGAGCTCAGGCCGCAGCGGTGGGCCGAGGCGCGCGGAAGAGCGGAGACGCCGTATGGAGCGCGCCTTCATCTTCATGGCTCTCCTTTAACTGCGGCAAGCGCGTGTGCATATCGCGTGGCTGGAGATGAAGAAGACCCTCCCCTTGATCCTGATGAATTTCGGGGTGAGTCATTCCGTCGGCGTCTATATCATAGGTTGAAGTCGCTAACGTCGAGCTGGCAGCTTGGGTCTGCTTGACCCCAACCCGGGGTTGGCCGAGGGTATCGGGATTGGCGCTGTCAGGTATCCGCCTCCTATCTCGATGTACGTTGGGAGGAGGGACCTATCGGCGTAATATAGCAGTACGTTTGGGAGAGCTACGGGGCTAGGGGAGTAAGGGGTATTTAGCCTCTATATGTGAATGTATATGTTTGGATTGTGCGTAGTGAAGAGATGGTAAACTAGCCATTTGGAGAGACGGGAAGGTGTTTAAGAGTAATAGCACTCAATGGCAACCTTCAAATAAGAATCTTAGAACTTTACCGAGTACGGACCTCACATATAGCATTTTCGTTTGTGCAATGTGAAATCCGTAGCAACCTCGGGCATAGAAGCCTGAAACACAAGCTGCAGTGCCATCGCAGGGCATTGTTTACCTCTCCGAGTGAGGGTCTGAATCATTGAGATCTATTTGAGTATCTTGTATTCTCGCCCCATACCATGTTTATGTACCTTGGAACATCTATAGCCCAAGCCACTGGACAACAAATGCTGTTCGTCCCCAGGTCCCTACCTCAACGGCCGCCCTTGCCATGTCCCAAAGCATATCTAGAGGCATCAATCCTCTATTGAGAAACGCCCTCTAAGCCGCCATGATTCGGGTATCAAACACATCTTTGGATGTAGCGCACCATCAATGCTGTTTTCGCGCTCTATCCTGCAAATGTTCGTCAACGCTCTTTTCCGGAACGCACAAAAATTTCTCAGCGACTTCTATCCGCTGTTGTTGTGATTCGCCGACACTCCCGATGATTCTTATCGTCTATATCTTAGACACCAATTCTCCATATGCACAGATCACCGTCGTATGTACGGACAACTCCAGCTCAACCATAGCTGAGCTTTGCTCGACAAGGTTATGGTACACTCAATGAGAATCAGCTGCTGATGTGAGTGCCCTCTAGCCCAAGAAACACTGTCAAGGGTGCTGTCCGTCTTGCTCAAGAGGGGCGATGTACACTTGGTATTTTGGGTTTAATCTAGTTAGACACTGCTGTCACCGTCCAAGTTCACGATAGTGGCCCGGTGCCTCTTGGCGGCGATCTCGACGTAGAATGTCGACGTCCGTTTACGCAGAGTCTCTGATCCCGTCCTCTCACTCATGTCGCTGATAGCAGGCGTTGTCAAAGGCGTCTCGCGAGACAGCGGTTCGGAAACGCCAGCCGATTGCTCATCCGGACTCGAGTCCAAGAGGATCGGGTCACTGATAGCATCTAAACCTGTCTCGGTGCTTTTGGTGATGACATAGTTATTTTCGACCGCTTTCTGCGGGATAGGATTTTCGTCGAGCATAGTGCCGAACCACGCCTCACGTATGGCCAATCCAAGGGCTAACGCCACCTGCCGCGTCACACTGTTGCCGACAATTCTGTATTGATTCAGGGCCGAACCGACAAGGACTTCACTATCGAGAAAGCCTTGCGCTCGCCTGGCCTCCAAAATCGTGATAGGCCGTGGTTGATACCAATGGTTGATTTGGCCGACGCGAGAGTCTGTGGGGCAACAAGTCGTAGTGATCGTAGGGAATACGCTATTCGGCTCGATTCGACCCCAGCCCCTCGAGATTTTACTAACCCGAGTTCCCTGCATGGGGTATAACTGTCGCGTGGATTCGTCCATGAATCCGCCGTAATAGGCCTTGCTGAAACTCATCCCCCATGGCTGCGTGAGGATATGCTGCACTTGTTTCCGCAACGTAGGCGTATAACCCATTGTCAACCGGTGATCGGGGAACCCGACGCAGTAATCGGCTTTGGAGTCCTGTATATCGGGAAGATCGCCTGTTGCTTCCATGGCACTCACAAATTTGAATGGTGTTGGCAGGTGCTCACGTTGGCTGAAGCTTTGTCCATTAGACATCAACCCAAGCTTACGTCGTGGCACATCAGGACGCGAATATGTTGGTGTCGGGGCTTTGGGAACCCGAAGGCCAGGTGCCGTGAACATAAGAAACACGCGACTCCGAGACTGCGAGGCTCCGAATGACCACGCATCGAGAAAGAGAATCTGCGTCTGATACCCCAGGCCGACGATAGCGCTGACAAGCTGAGAGAAGACGCATTCATCGCGGTTATGTTTCGACTGGACCATTTGGATGACATTTTCAAGCAAACCATAGTGAGGACGATACAGGTCAACATAAGAAGCGAAAGAGGCAACGAGTGACTGATTCTTTCGCTGCTTGTCGGTCTTCTTGTCGTTTGTCAACAATGAAAACCCTGGACAGGGCGATCCACCTGATATGAAATCGACCTCTCCTGGCCGTGGCGTTTTCTTATCGCCTAGCAAAGCTTGGCGTAGCAAGTCGTCGACAGAGCCGAGAAACGGCGTGCATGTACCGGGCGTGGTATTGGCCATGTAGGTATGGATAGCCTCCCCCCAAATGTCGTTGGCCCATCGCATCTGGATAGCGCCGCCATCTTCCAGGCCGCGTCCAAAATTTCCACCGCCACAGAACAGATCAAGGCCTCGCAGTCTCTGCGACTTGGTAGTGCAATTCGGGTTGAAGCCCTGCCGTAACAGACTGAGTGTGTCAGGGTCAATGGGCACAAATCTCGTCTTGCCATCCCCCGTGGCTGACTCTTGGTGCGTAATGAAGAACGCGTCACCCGTTCCGTTACGGTCATAAGGGGTTGGAATCCTCTCGTCGGTGAGGAAAGCCCTGACCAGACATCTTCGAGCAATACATTTGGCTTCGATCTCAATGAGCCTTTGAGAATAAACAAGTTCGTTCAGCGGCGACTTAGGCGCGCTGGGATCAACAAGTCTCCGTCGCAGGAGTCTCCGTAGCCGGACGAATTTCTTCGTCCCCTCGATGAAGAATGCTTCGATCATAAAGTTCTCCAAGTCAAGAGATGTCGATTGAGTCTGGGCGAGGACCGCATCGCCAACTTCAAACTCTTCAGGTTGACGGGATAAGCCTCTGCTCTCGCACTTCATGTGCTCTTGCTGCAGCGTAACCCATCGCTGTTCATCACAGAGATACGTTTGACGTACGAAAAAATTGGCCGACGTAGGTGGGGTTCCAAACCACTCGACGGTATGGGTAGAGATGATGTCCTCTTCTCTGACCTTGGCAACATCGCTATGACAAGTGCAGTTATCTGACAAGAAGAGCTCCTTTTTCCAGGGGTACTTCATCTTGGCGCAGGGGGTATCTCTCGGTTGATACATCCATATGACATCAAAAGAGCGCTTTCCTCTTGCCGTTTGGTGAATCTGCTGCACCAGGCCATACCACGCATATTGATCGTCATGATGGACCGACGTCTCTACTTTCCACCTCGTCGTAGTTCTTTTCGCGTCATCAGGCGAAGTTGAAACCACATCGCCGCATTTGATAGACTCGATGAGAGCTTTGCCGCCTGAACCGCACCGTTTGCCTGAATCCATTCGCGATGGCACGCTTCGGACTGTAGAATGCTTTATGACGGCTGCTTGACCTTTTTTGACCTCCGAAGACAGTTCCACACTCTCAAGGACTTTCCCAAAGCTCATGTGGCGAAAAAGGTCGAGAATATAGGGAGTCACAGTTGTTTTGGGAACCCCTTGGGTCTGTGTAGCTTTTCCGCTTGGCGTTCCATCATGGTCCTCTCCGTCAGATGATCTGTCAGCGAATGTAACATTAGGGAGATACCGGTCGAGTGATCTAGTCTCTTTCCAAAAGCGATGATACGTGGCGCTTTTGGGGTCCAGGCCATAGGCCTCCCGCCAAATATAGTTGATATTGGCAACGATAGCACCTCGAAAATCGTCATCTCCGTGAGCCTCATACCACTTTCGGAAAGCTTCGGATTTGCGATGCTTTCGCAGAATCCATATACTGAAGCGGGATTTGAAATCATATAACACGGCTCGGCGGTCGGTCGTCCGTAGATGTTCACAATAATCGATGACATGCTTGGCTAAGTCCGCAATCCATAAAAAGGGGGTATGATATCTGGCGTATTCGACCGACGGTGACCTCAGTTTGTAGTAGATTTCCTTCTCTAGCCGTTCATTGAGGATAGACCGTATCCAGATCTGAGACCCCACGGAATGATGCTCGTCACCGTAACTACCGACTGGCAGTTCACGGAAAGGGACCCGCTTGAGATAAAGTCGCGTATCGCCCACAGACAGAATGCCGTCGAAAAAGAAACGATCAGCCTTATTAAGGTGCTGTAAAGGCCTTAGTTCGTTGGGGTACTGAGGCGCGTCGATATATATGGAGAAATCGTCTAGCTCAAATTCCAGAAAGTCCTCGCCTTCTATCGGCCCTCGCGACTTCAGCGCATCTAACAGAACCACCACAGCCTTTGCTTCGGTGGTCTGGGGCGCGGGAGGTTCGGCTCCCTCAAATAGGGACCTGGGTTGTGTTAGGGTCGATAGGGGAATTCGCACTTCGACATTCGTTGATAAAGATGCATGGTTGGACAGGAAACGTCCTTCGATATCTGAGCTAGTCTCCTCTCGTGTTTTGTCTTGAAGAGCCTTAAGGTCAAGACCCCCTGCCGTCAAGACATCCCCATCGTCTACATCCTCGAGTTCACTTGGCGAACTAAGACTCCGGGACCGGGTCCTAGCATCCGTCTCGGAGGAGTCAACGTCGACATGCGAGCCGTAGATTTCCGTATAATCGCACAGAAGTGGCCCGGAACTGGCCGACTCTAGGTTGGCGACTTCTTGCTGGTAGACCGTTGAGTATGAAGCTCGCTGTCCATTCGTCGAATGGGCCCGTTTATCCATGGTATCTCATAGCCCACTAACTAAACGAAGACCAAGAAGGGGGTCTCAGTGGCTTCCTAAAAAGAGGACGAGCAGATCGTACAGAGCTTCATTAATACACGAGATCCGCCATGCCTTAACTTGCCCGGATCGTCGAGATTTAGAAGTGAGGTATTGCGTTGCGGGTCGGCAATCAAAGAAGGGATTTGGTGTGAGTGGAGTGCTTCACGCGGGCTGTGTAGATACTGTGACGTAACAGGCAAGCATGACGGACTGGTGCGGGTGTCTTGTGCGAACCATGAAAAGATACGGATGCAAAGGAGACACAGGGGTGGGGGCTATATCACTCTCACTTCACCACCTCGGAGAGAAGGTGAGAACGGATAGATCAGGATCTGGGCCGCAGTTTCCAGGAGTGGTGGAAGAGCCTCTATCAACACAAACTACGCCAAGAAAAACAAGTTCAGGATATAAAGTGGACCAAGTTGTCAAAGTAGGACTCTTTCCCCAGGCCTGACCAAATTCAAGGTCATGGAAATGGGCAAACCCCTGTAGTATCATCTTCGTGAGGTGGAACCGCGACGTGAGACGAAAGCGGGTGGAGTTGAAAACGTGAAAATCCCGGCTCAACACGTTGCCCTGTTCGGAAAAATTGAAGACCTGAATTGTCCAATTAAGCTTTAGGATTTCGCGTCAAGGTGGGGCAGATTCCTGCATACCCGTTCTCAGTTAGGTATGTAAGAATCAGGGGTCTTTGTGGAGCAGATCTGGATGCGGCGGAGGGGGAAAGGCTGGACTCTGGGGGGGGTTGCCAGTTCCTCCTTCCTGCGCTTACTAAGTTGCATACAAACTCCGTACCAAGTACTTCGGGAATGCACCTGCGACTTTCCTATAACTCCCTTTGATTTCTATCTATCCTTTCGTAGGTACATATGTCTATACCGGGTATCTTGCTTAGATGCTCTATATACGTACACAATCATTCCATAGCCACCCGGTCCACACGACCATAATCGAATTCAGTGTTCTCTAACGCGTTCTGCCACCAGCGCGCCAGGTACCTCTGCCGGAGGCGCGCCGAGCCGCCGCGCAGGTCCGATTGGACGTACCGGTCGACCTCCTCCGGGGTGGGCCACCTCCAGTTCCCGCTGACCTCCGCGACGGCGTCCATGTGGCGCGCCATCTCGTCCGCCTGCTTGGCGCTGAGCTGCGGCCCGGCGAACGCCTGAAAGGCGCAGAGTGTCTTCGCGATCAGCGCCGGGCCGCGGCTGCTCTTCCTCTCCGCCTCCTCGTCTAGGTAGGTCTGGTTCCGGAACATCCACCGCATCACGTCCACCATGCCGTCTGTGTTCTCGAGGAAGGCGAGCGTGCGCATGTATGTGTGTAGGTGGAGGGGACCGATGTTGTGCAGAAAGGTCGGCGCCTCGAGCCCTCCTGCTTGCTCCACGGGCGCTACCAATTTGTTGAAGAATGCTTTGAGCTCCCTCAGAACGTCTTGGCGTCCTGTCACAAGAGGTACGTGTTCTCCCGCTGCAGTAGGAGCATACCCTTGTGAGTAGGGGTTCTCCGTGGAGCTCTGTAGCGAAGCAAGTTGGGATACGGCAACCTTCTGTATCGTACGGCAATAGTACTTAAAGATCTCGGGATCCATCCCGACAGTCGTGACTACACTGGACAGCAGATCGGTAGATGTCCGCAGCGCCTCGGCGTCGTCTTCTGTTTGCCTGCCGTTTGTAAGACAGATATGAGGCCTCGCTAGAGCCCTAAACACTGTGTGCCAGGGCGGCCGAAAGGTTGCGCCTTCTGTCGTGTGCGGTTTCAGCCTCTCTTTAATCAATGTGATGGCATGACGAATTCGAATAATTTCCTCGGCGTGAAACTTTTGCTGACCTCGCCGATCCGGCTGTAGCCTGCAGAGAAGCTGGATATAACTATTAAACGCCAGAAGGGGAATGCGCCGGAGCGCTTGATAAGATGGCATCTTGAATAATGCTAGTGAGTTGACGCTGACAGGGTCGAGGGGACTGTCTCGTAGATAGCGGAATCCATCTTGTATAGTCCGCGCGTTACGGACCAGAGCATAGAGGCAATGTCCCTCTGGCTTGACGCCACGGCTAATCATCTGATCGTAAAGTTCTGCAACCGTCGGTGGCGACTGTCTGGCGAGTTCATACTCGCTAAGGTTATTGGGGTGGACGGGGAATGTCTCTCGCGAATCGCCAGGCAACAAGTCCGCTTCTTCATGAAATTCCCGGGCCTGGAGCTTGAGGAACATCTCACCGTAGACTTGAACATTGGGCGTAATATCTGAAAATGTCGTGAAGGCCCTCCAAGCTTCATTGACATTACGGGTAGCTCGGATCTTCATTCCCCACCGGTTGAAGAAATTCCACTGTTCCTTGTCGTCCTTCCATTCCTTGGGGGGCAGACTGCGCGTCTGTATGGTTGGAGACTCGGGAGATGTGCCCCCGAGGATATCTAATGCTCGGTCATAGTCATCCTCGGTATATCCCTCCTGCTTCATCAGGATGCCGGCCTTCACACTTCGCGAATAATCATCTTCTGGCATCCTCTTCGCATCTAATCCGTCGAAGTCCTGTCGGTATGGTGGCCAAGTCTTTGCATATCGCATCGCCACCCACCTCTCCTCGGCAGACCGTTTCAGGCCAATCATGACCTGTCGAATAGCTCGGAAACTGAGCTTATTTATAATAAGACGTCGGTCTAGGTTGTCAGACAGGGCCAACAAGACCTTCTGGGCGCGCCAATTGAATTCCATATTCGCAACAGGCTCGAAGTTTGCTGGTCTCTTAAATAGCAGTAATGCTGTGTTGAACACTAAGCACCGGTTCGTGTAGCCGTCGCGGCGAACGCCTCGAGCTTTTGGTTCCAGGGGTATGCTCCTTATGTAATCAGCTGTCAGCCGGGCCACCGTAACGATGGACTGGGGCCACAGCCGCTGCACGTGATAAACAAGGCGGCGGAGGAAGATGAGGTATTCGTCCACCGACAGTGGCTTCTGCGAGCGAGCGCCATTCGTGCGGTTTTGGGCAGATGACACTTCGGATCGAGGTTTGTGATGCGCATTCCATACAAAGTTGATAAGGGATATCAAAGATTCTGCCCGGCGAAAGTTTTCATCGCTTCTCAAGAGCAACAAGAGTAAAAATGGGGGTATTGGTCGTTTCGTAGAGACCATGCGCTGGACCCGAGCATCCCCGTCTTCAGCAGATAATATCCACACCCAATGGTCAATATCATGCTCAGACCAACCCCTCGAAGCGAGACTCCTTAACCGGTCTCTCCATTCGATCGAGTGAGATGTATCTATCGTTTCCGACACATATTTTTCATCTGGAAAGCTAAATTTCCTCAAAAATGCTTGAAGCGTGATAAGTGGAAGCCTCTCATGCTTCTGCTGGGCTGCGATCTCGAATAGCGGGGCATAACGTCTCCTCTGGTCCTCTTTCTTGCTCCTTAGGCGCAGCGCCAGTATTCGATTAGGAGACAAAGAGGTCGGAAGTCTTGGAAATCGATGTCGTCTAGAGGTAGTTATTCGCGACAGGGTATGGCGTACTGATTCCGGAGAGACCCAGAAGCTGCCAGAACCACGCGTAGCCGCCACTGCTGGGGTAGCCATCCCGTGAACCTGTTGGAGTGTAGACGAGAGATTTCAATTGTAATCTAGTCAACCAACTAGAAAAGGAGGTTACATGTCGGCTAAGTTAGATCTCCTCGGATCCTATGGCGCATAATCGTATGTAGGCTACGACCTGGGGGTTATTCATTTCGATGACCAGCAACGCGGAACTCTCACGTAGGCAATAAGCACTAAGCTACCTAGGCAGGGATAAAAGAAATATTAGCGCTGGAAACGCCCAACGAGAAGTCTCATAAATGAGGCATTAGAACCTTGAGAAGACAGATGAGGTAGGTTAAGACATCCCATGCAAATAGCAACCTGAAAGTACAGCAGCTCGGACAAAAAGCTTATCGCGACGACAAGGGAGATAAGAACCAGAGTAACGAAGATAAGAGCTGAAGGTCTCCGTAGTAACCAATCAGCTTCCAATGATACTAGACCCCGCTCACTACAGTAGTAAGGAGCTGAAGCTCTAGTTAGCCTTGTACCCCTCCAGTTTCCTATGTACATAAGCCTCGGTCGGTATGGAGATTTTACTAAAATCATGCCAATAACATTGTCATACAGCCGCAGTTTCCGGGAGCCGAAACCTCAAGTATAAACTCCCACGTGCGGCTAATTCGATGGCCTTCTGGGATTCACAATGCGTGCATCCTTGCGAAAGGTAGCGGCACTTGTGAATAGGGAATTTCACACCAGAGCCTTCGCCCCGCGGCCGCAACGATGTTTTCACCAGACTTCATTGGCATTGTCCCCTCGGAGGCGTAACTTCTTCACCTCGAACCAACTGCTATCAAATGGCGAAAAGGCGGATGACGCAGAAGATGTTGCCGCCCAATCTGAAGCTCAGTCACAGGCCAAACCCTCACCCGCGTCCAAACGGAAAGCCCCAAGGACGGCAGCGGCATCGAAAAGCCTGCGTCTGGGGACCATGACGAAGCAGCCAGTTCGTATCACCAAGTCACCAAGACCCTCGTCGGAAATCGACTATAGACGGACCATCAGCGCCATATGCGTCGCCCGTGAGTTCGACATGGACGCTGTTCAGGAAATTCTCCGCTATCACGGATTCGAGCTAGATCCGGACGGGACGAATTTCGACCCCATGGCGGTCGTTCATGCGAGAGGCGTCAGCAATGGTGACATATTCGTCTTCCCATACGGTACCGTGGTATCATGGTCCGTCCCCCCAGACACACTCGAGACGCTTGCGACAAAGCAGTTGATTCGAGCCGCTGAGAACCCCCATATCGACCGCATGGAGGTGGAGGACCTCGAGTTCGTTACAGATGCGTCACGAGATACGAGTTATATGAAAGGGAATATCGTTGTCTTAGGCACGAAAAAGCAGGAGTCGGAGAATGACAGGCGAGACACGACGTTCGCACAGGTTGCCTTCTCCAGCGGATTGGCGAGGAGTCCCAAGTTGGCAGTCTTGGAGACCAGCCTTATGGAGTATTTCCAAGGCTCGAAGACTATGGTGGACTGGCTAGAGCGCGGCCTCCAAGACAAGCTCTCCTCGAACCTCGTCCTGAAGAAGACGGGCGAGCTGCTCAGCCTGAGAGCTCAGCTCAACCACTACTCGGATATCACCGACCACCTTCCGGATATGTTCTGGGATTCGGAATCGAATCTCGAGAACTATTACAACCAGATCGGTGCCGAGATGGACGTGCGATCACGCATTTCCATACTCAACCGGAAGATCGATTACGCGCACGAGACGGTGAGCGTCTTGAGGGAAATGACGACGGAAAGGCATAGCACTCGATTGGAGTGGATAATCATAGTATTGATCGCTGTCGAGGTTGTCTTTGAACTGAGAAGGGTATACAAGGAGGAATGGGGCGAGAAGGCGGATTAACTTGAAGTCTATACGGTCTACCCATCATAGGCGAGCCAGCTTACTTAGAACAGTCAGTAAATACTGTGATACCCCGCTCCACGAGGCATGCCAATACATACCCGGTCGTGAAATTCTCCTTAGCCCTCCCTCCCACTGCAATCCCACACAAGACCGCATCACCACATGCAGCGCTAGCCCACGATTATTCCCACTTTCATAGGCTGGAATTCCAGTCCAAACCTGCATAATATCAAATCCCGTGTTCGACCGTATTCAATCATCCGCCCCCTCACCTTCTCCTACCGCGCAGCCAACCTCGGGCACTACAGCCAGACCAACACCAGCATCAGCACCCACACCCTAGCAACACCACGAAAGGACCAGGCTTACCCCTTACTTAGGTACTATAAGTACTAGGTAGTCGTGTTTACCTCAGCACATTCCTTGAACCTAGAAAACAATCGACACATCTGGTTGCAGTTCAATGTCAGAATCCCCGTGGGCATCGCCTTATGAACCATCCAGGTCAGATTTTCCCTCCCTGGAATTAATCAGAATGGTGTCATATTTCACACAGATGCATCACCTATCACTCACTCTATATACCCATGGCACGCTTTGCGACCCTCCTACTAACACTAACATCTTCCTACAGACCATACTCCTCATCTGCTAGTCAAATCCACAAAGAAAAGGTCTCACCATGGCGACTCGGTGGGCGAAGTAAGCACGTCTTCCACTTTCACTATTACTTCTTACTAATCCACCATGAAGAAACATTGACTCCGACCTCTTCACGTTTGTCGTCGGTCCGGAGGGAAAGGAGTTCACCATCCACTCTGGAGCCGTTCTTCACCTCTCACCATACTTTGAGGCGCTCATCCACGGCTCGATGAAGGAGGCACGGGACCGCAGAGTCGTCTGGGACGATATAGACGAAGAGACGTTCGTCACTTTTTGTCAATTCGCTTACGCCGGCCACTACGATACTCCCGAATACCCGGCTTTCCCTCCCGAGCTTGAAAAGAATGAAGTAGCAAAGTCCAGCGACCCCATCAGCAGTCAAATGATTGAACTAGCCAAGTCCAGCTACACCTTCAGAAGTCACACATTCGACTTATTTTGCAGCAGTCCCAAGCGCACTATCCTGGAATGGGAGCAGGACTTCCGAGCCAAACTAGACGAAAAGCAGAAGGTAGAGACCGCCGTATATTGTATACTCAAGGACTTCGTCGAGCTTCCTTGCGGGCGGTCATACCGTTACACAATAGAGCCCAACATCAGCGCACGCTCTTTCCTTCTCCACGCAAAGCTATATATCTTGGCCGATCGTTATTGCATCGATACTCTCAAGGACATGGCCATTGGAAGGCTCCACCGCACCCTCCTTCTTGTCCCTCTCGACCTGTACGCTTCTGATTGCTTTTGCGAATTAGTTCGGTTTGCATACGCGAATACTAGGCCCACAGAGGACCTCGACCAAGATGACTTGAGATGTCTCCTTGTCGCCTTTGGGGCCTGCGTCTTTGACTGGTTCCTCCATAATAGCGCCTTCAAAGATGTGCTGCGGGACCACGGCGAGTTCGGGCTGGGTATCATAATTAAGCTCAGTCCCTTACAAGACAAAGCATACAGGACCCATCTCAAGCGTGTTGAAGTGAAGGTCAGGTCTAGCTAACAAGTACAGTGACATGTTCTCCCGTCAGTGTTGTGTATATATAGAGACCTCTGCCACCTAGATCGACAGCTAGAATGACAATGTATGCTCATTATCCTGTATTTCAGCAAACCGCTCACGGTCCCTTACAAGACAAAGCATACAGGACCCATCTCTGCCGCTCACGGTAACTTCGTGTAGACGCTAGCGAGTACTCGAACGTGCGATGAATGGCTTGGCCGTGTAAGGGCGTTGGATATAAGGGATATTGCGGCTTTACCACAGTGCGTCAGCTTATAGCTATCCTACGCAGCTTAAGCCGCTGACAGGGGAGACCGATCGGCATAAAGCATAAAACTTGAGTCAACATTGTACAAATGTATAGTGGTTCCCCAGTAATGGCAGCAAGGAGGATATTGTTCAATTAACAGGAATTCTACCCTAGTTGTACACACTTTGCAATGGGCTTCCCACGATGCTCAAGCGTAGCCATGACCTCGCCGTCTCCCGTGCAACACACGCCCGGCCAGAAACTAGGTGCCTGGTGTATCAGCACCGGCCTGCCCCAGCGTATCCTCCCGCCCCTCAAGCCGTCCGCGAACACCATCTTGACGGCCGCCCCGCGGGGCCAGTCGGGCTCGGCCGTGTCCTCGTCGGTCATGAAGACGACGGCCAGCCTGTCGCCGCAGCTCGCGATCTGCGGGCTCCCCGCGTTGCGGCCGGGGCGCGGGCAATACACGACGCCGCGGCGGCCCCAGGTCTCGCCGTCGTCATACGAGACGACGTACTCGACGCTGAAGGTGCCGTGGCGCGTCGTCTCGAAGACCATGACGAGCGCCTCCCCGCCGTCCCCGCGCCCGCCCGCGTCCCGCACGGCCGCGATCCCCTGCATGCCGTCGCGCAGGCACTCGCCCTCGCCGTGGCACCGCAGGCACGTGGGGGGCCGCGACCACGTGGCCCCGAGGTCGCGCGACACGACGCGGAACGTCTCCTGGTCGTCGCGCGCGAGCTCGCGCGAGTACGTGAGGTGCACCACCGCCGCCTCCCCGTCGCCGCACCGCCGCGCGAGGCGCATGAACGGCTCCCAGAGGCCCATGCCGCCCGACGCGCCGGCGCCCTGCTCCGCCGCCTGGCCCGCGAACTCCCAGGAGCGCCCGCCGTCGCGGCTGCGGCACACGGTGATGCGGTAGTGCGCGGGGCGCCCCGTGCGCGGGTCGAGGTCGTGGTTCCGGAACGCCGCCAGCACCGCCGGCGCGCCGCCGCCGGGCCCCGCCGGCACCTCCAGCAGGAACCCGTTGTCGACGTCGGCGCCCGCCCGCCGCGTGATTTCGCCGACCGGCGCGAACGAGCGCCCGCCGTCGTCGCTGCGCGACACCTGCAGGATCCGCGTCGGGCCCTCGTGCTTCGTCGTCACGGCGAGGAGGCCGCCGTCCGCGAGCCGCGCCAGCCGCGGGTACGTGCCCCCGCGGGGATGCACGTGCCGTTCGCCCGGCTCGACCGTCCACCGGCGGCTGGGGTCCTGCGTTGGGTCATCCACGGACCGCGTGTTGCTGTCGCCGATGCCGACGTGGCTGAGGATCTTTTGTGTGAATCCGCGTGTCATCTTGGGCGGGTTTTTCCTTATCGAATTTCGTATGACCGAAAGCTGATAGGGAGTTGGAGGCGAGTGTCCTGGTTGAATACGCCGGGAGTGGTTATTATGTCGTCCATATTGTCCAATGCGACGACACGTAATGTTCCCCACAATTCGATCGTCATTTGAAGGACGGAGATGCTCATTAATTCCTTGTATGTATCAACCTTCCGCTTCCTACGTCAGTTTACTCGATACATGAGCAAAGAGAAAGCTACTTCCGGGTTCACGTGATTCTCAGTTGCAACAATCGGCAAGCCGTAACCGAGAAAGTTGGTGTGCTCGCCTGCATGGTTGATCCCAGGACTGTGAGGTGATACAGGCGACCAACCTCATCAATTAGTGCAACCCTGCTCCTCAGCCGCTCTGATCCCGGGCCTGGGCAAATTCAGACAAAGGGGAGTCAACGTCAACTACACGGGCAGATCAGCAATACCGCGAGTCACCGCAAAAGAGTAGAGATCGCAGCCTATTCATGACAGGCACTGGACAGTCGACTGAATCGTCACCTTGGCGAAGGTGATGTATACACAGTATATTCAGTTATTCGGCACTTTTTAACGTATGTAATATATACAGCAGAATACAGTAACCTCCACATTCAAACGCCCTTCCCGATCTTCAACCCCGATTCATCAACGTTCTTCCGCCGTGTCGGTCAACCTAGTACAGGGAGCGAGCGTGACGGCGAGCGTTCGAGGAGCTGCCAGACATCTCGCGCAGCATCGCGATGAAAGAGTCCAGCGTGTAGAGCTTCTCGTCATCCCCGGCGGGCGAAGAGGGAACAGGCTCCGAAGGAGTCGAGGGCGTCGGAGCAGACGTAGGGGCAGCGGTCGCGGTGGAGGTGGCCGACGGCGCCGCGGAGCTAGGGGCCGCGGTGGTGGTAGGCGCCGGCGCCGGGGAACTGCCCGAGCCACCCGAGGCGCCCGACTCGTAGACCTCGGGGCCGGGGATGACGTAGTTGCCGAAGTCGCCGTAGATGCTGATCAGGATGCCGGGGTCCTGGGCGTCGTAGGCGCCGGGGAACTCGATGCCCTGGGGCTCGGCGTTGCCGCTGCCGCTGACGGTGATCTGGTAGCAACTCATGTAGAACTCGGCGCCGCCGGGGCCCCCGGCGGCATGCAGGGCGATGGTCTCGGCGCGCACGAGGTAGTCGCCGGGGGCGAGGTCGGCGGGCAGGACGACGTCCTGCTTGCCGCAGTTGTCGTTCAGGATGTCGTTGCCCCACTTGCCGGTCGAGGCGTCGTAGCCCGACTCGAAGATCTTGAACCACGAGCCTGAGCCGTCGGCGGTGGCGGCGTCCTCCACCTTGGACAGGTAGACCAGGACGGGCCCGTGGTGGGCGCCGCCGATGGCCTCCTCGGAGCAGCTGCGGCTCTGGTGTTGGTGCATCTCGACAGTGATCGTGTCACCAGCTGCGAGTTCATGTTAGCGCGTATCGTACCAGACGCTGGGTAAAGAGATAGGGAAACCCACCAGTCACCGGGCAAGTGCCGGAGGCGGGCGCCGCGTTGGCGTTGCAGCGCATGTCGTTCGACGTAGGATCTCTGACAGGGCTGTTGCTGGGAGGGAGCCTAGCGCACGTGGTCCCTTGGTCCTCGCCGTTGACCCAGAACTGCTGGAACGTGGCGTGGCCCATGACCGAGGGGGTCATCATCGCCGAGGCGGCAAGCGCAAAGACGGTGGACTTCATTTTGAGTCTAAAGGTGTCGGTTCTGACCGTATGAACGTTGGTTGCGGAGAAATACGATATGCTGAATCGAGAGAATAGGGAGTGACCTGACCCCTGCGTCTAATTGAAATGAACGACTGCGAAGGCGGCTTTTTGCGCCTAAGTGGAAGAAAGAACGAGTGCGAAGATGCACGAGACAATCAAGAGCTCACAATTTCTCAGTTCAAATCGTGGGAATCAGTCAAGCCTTCGTCGGTTCATATAGCAAGATCCGCCAAGCGCCCAAGAGCGCTTGCCGGCAAGGTCGCTCCCGCCTCATCTCGACTCAGCTGTTGTATGTTTCAGGGGAGGCATTGCTGAGTGGATCTGATCACAAGCCAACGCTGTCATTGCAGTCGGGAACAGGTGGACAACCTGGGTGGGGTGGTTAACGCCATTGGCGGATATATCTGACGATGTTACCGCAAGGCTTCTTAACAAATTCAGGGGTATCCAAGACCACATTCAACGGTCCGAGCAGGGTTCGGGATTAATATATTTGGAGGGGCCAAGCGGCTTGGGATGTTGTTTCCAGTTGCTGAGATTCCAATCACCCGGTCTTTGATATCTTCCCCTAGGAGATACTCTGCCGAGGAACAGACATAGATATCACCAGAATGCATTTCCACTTGCCTTTCCTAACGCGAGAATTTGTTAAGCTAACTCTCAGATGGAGTCTTGCTCAGGTTAAGGGCGCAATTATCTTCACTTGAGCTGGATATGCAATGATTCCAGTGAAAGGCCGTTTAAAGCTAATCCTACGTCGGGTTAGATTGTCCCGTGTCGGCGTATCGCGAACCGTGTGGGTCTTACTTAGCGAGCCGCAATCCTCTTCATCAGTGAGCAACCCGATCCTCCGCCCGACGGGCATGTTTTGAAACACCATCAGGAGGAGTGCGTGCAGCTCCTGCATTCTGCATTCGGCTGATTCTAGCCGCTTTCCATTTAACCCCAACCGTAACTCATGTAAACCGCCCCGGTATATGAGGATCAAGACATGGAAACCGGGATGTACTTCACCATCTAATATACCAAGGATCCCCTCATATATTCATCAGGGCCCTAAACGCCAGTGTGATGAAGAAAGTCCCGTGGAGCCCCGACGATTCTTAGAACTCTGAATGATTCCCTTTGGACAGCAAGGTAGAACTGATCAATTCGTTATGCCGCTGCAGAATACACATTGTGAATATCCAGCATGCGTATTCTTCCTTAATACGTCGTAAAGATCTGATGCGCGCCTAGACCGCGAAGTCCTGCACCACCTACGGTAAGGGGTTTAAACGTCTTAGCGGACATGAACATTTCCCGTGTATCAATCAATTGAGCTTGCACACAAAGTCAGGCTCCACGAGGTGCCTTGTGGGCGGTTGATTGGCGGACGTTCAGGGAACACTAGGTCAAGTTGTCTTTGCGATACGTGCAGCCCTTCTCACGCAAGACTTCCTCAACCTTGGCTGTCCACTTATTCCCTTTGATACGAGTGTGCTTTCCGACCGAAGTCGAGTTCCATTTTCGATGTTGGCCTTTCCATCAAATAACTGAGACAGGGCTTCCACGGCAATGGTTGACCTCGAGGCTGCCCTTGGAAAGTGGACAGCCACATCGGCCCCGGCAGCAAACCAGAGCGCTTGCATCTTCTCGCCGCCGCCACCACCATGATCCGGCTCGGGGATTCCATAACAGATCAGCACCTCGTCAGCTCTGGTTTCGTGATGGGTGGTCGAGTTAGCGAGGAGCGACATGGCGCAGTATCAATCAGCAACCTAGGTAGGTAGATGTTAGGGCGAGAAGCCTCTGGTATACTGAGGTATGGGGTCTTCTTCTCGTCGAGCGTGACCCATGCCCCCTGGACGAAGGGACAAAATGCTCATCTCGCGTAGAGTCTCAGGGGCTGGTTGCTCGGCCGAGTGATCGGTCATAGTCGCCTGCTAGTAAGCGATGCTCTACAGCCGAGTCTGTTCACCCAGCTTGTATGCAAGTACACCATTTACGTACGTCGGCGGTCTCCTTCGTGAGTCCGGTCGAGAAGGTGAATGTCGCCCGCAATTATGGATCGTCTTAAGCATTAACCCGGGGCTGATCACGTACGGAATGTTGGAGATTACTTATTGCCCAATAATACGTAGGTCCGCTGCGACTCGAAGCGTATCCGCATCGTAGACTGGAAAGCGGACGTATTCCAGTTGACCAGGCGATGGCGTAGACGACGTCAACTTTTTATCGTTTTATATACAGGACGAGCGCCGAAAAATCAGCTTCATAAACCGACCGCGTTGAAGCAGTGCTAAACACCCTATATGCCGACCGAGACAAAACTCCTGGTTCTCGCATAACTTGCAACGCCTGATGAAATGCATGCAAGGTATTATCCTTTTGATATCCGTTTCCCATACCGACCCCAATCCTATATCCGCTTCCCAGAGAAAAGTTGAGTTGCGCCTCTGCAATCTTCATTCGGTTGAACCAATCCCCACTAGTCGCTCCCGTCTTTCATGTGCATCTCGCTTAGATGCCAGCGTCCACTCTCCAGCCCTCTACAGGCAGAGGGAATGATGAGCACCAAGAGGCGATCTCCTTCTTGAGGTCGTTCAGCTTAGCAACCTCGCCGCTGGCAACCTTGGCCTTGAAATCCTTGAGCTTGTTAGCGTCCTTTGGCAAGTCACCCTGGATCTCCTTGCAGAGCTTGATGCTCTGGTCGATGTATTCAGCGACACGCTCAAACTCTTTCTCGCCAAAGCCGCGGGAAGTCATCGCAGGGGTACCGATGCGGATGCCGCAAGGAGTGAGAGCGGACTTGTCGCCCGGGATGCTGTTCTTGTTGCAAGCGATGTTCATCTGCTCCAGGACGGCTTCCACACGTGCACCATCCAGAGCCTGGGGTCTCAGGTCCATGAGGACCATGTGTGAATCAGTACCGTCCGATACCAGCTTGTAGCCAAGCTCCTTGAACTTATTCTCGAGTGTCTTAGCGTTCGAGACGACCTTCTGCTGATATGCCTTGAACTCGGGGTTCTGCGCCTGCTTTAAAGCGACAGCCAGAGCCGTGATGGTGTGGTTGTGGGGACCACCCTGGTGGCCAGGGAAGACGGAGAAGTTGATAGGGTTCTCCAGGTCATACATGGTTTGCTTGCCAGTCTTGGGATCAGTGCTACGAACACCCTTGCGGAAGAAGATCATGGCACCACGAGGACCGCGGAGAGACTTGTGCGTAGTCGTCGTGACGATGTCAGCGTGCGGGAAGGGGGACTTGATGACCTCGGCGGCGATAAGACCAGAGATGTGGGCCATATCCACGACAAGGTAAGCACCGACAGAGTCAGCGATCTTGCGCATGCGCGCATAGTCAATCTCACGACAGTAAGCGGAGGTACCAGCGACCAGGACCTTCGGTCGGAACAACTGAGCGTTCTCCTCCAGTCTGTCGTAGTCGATGATGCCAGTGTCGATGTCGACCCGGTAGGGCATGGTGTCAAAGTAGGTAGAGACGGCAGAGATTTTTTTGGCGGGGGTCTGGTAGCCGTGACTCAGATGGCCACCGTGGGGGAGATCCAAGCCCATCAGTCTCCCATGAGGAGGCATGAGAGCCTGGTAGACCTGCAAGTTGGCCGGGCTACCACTCAGAGTCTGGACATTGACGCCCCACTGCTCCGGGTCGAGATGGAACGCCTCGAGAGCCCGCTTCTGGCAAAGCAACTCAATCTCATCTATATGTTGGTTACCGCCGTAGTACCGAGCACCGGGTAGACCTTCCGAGTACTTGTTGGACATAGGCGAACCGAGAGCATCGAAGACGGCACGAGAAGTGACGTTTTCGGAGGCGATGAGGATGATGGATTCCCGCTGGCGCTGGATTTCCTTCTTCATAATCTCAGCTACCTCCGGGTCGGAGTCAACGAGAGGTCTCTCGAGCAACTGAGGAGGGACCGTTAGCTGGTATCTATTTACTGATTACACAGAGTGGTGAGAGTCGGTTATACGCACCTCCTTGTGCTCCTTGGACAGAGCGTATGTGGCCATGGTGACAGAAGATTGAACTGGTCAGTGGAATACACAGGGCAAGAACTGTATTGGAATCAAATGGAAGAGAACCAGGTATTCACTTGCAAGGAGAGGGGGAAGGAGACGACGTATTTTTGGGACGACAAGAAAAAAGAGATTTCGACAGTATCGGTGGTGGGGTTTGATCCAGTGTTCACCAGCATCCGCACCGAGTGAGATTTGGTGTTGGGGGGGGGGGGAAAACCCAGATTAGCGGGGTCCGCCCCCCAGATT
>QJNZ01000128.1:0-148402 GCA_004155055.1 Monosporascus sp. CRB-8-3 | reverse complement strand
CTTTCGCCTATAGCCCGCTCGATAGCCTGCTTGATCATACCCCTTTTGGTCATGGCCCTTTCGCCTATAGCCCGCTCGATAGCCTGCTCGATAGCCGGCTTGATAACCCGCTCGATAGCCTGCTCGAGAACCTGTTCGATAGCCAGCTCGATCATTTTGCCGTGCATCTTATCCCTCTCAAAGCAGTTTGAGCAGAATCCACCGAAAGCTGGCGGGATATCTGGCCGGAAAGTTGTATAGTCGGCGTTGAAGTCATTAGAAGGGATGGCAATATGATACTGTGAGAGGATCTGCCCCCAGAAATGCAGCCTTTCGTGGCACCACCGAGTTCCAGGGTTCTGCGACGGATTGTGCAACCAGTGAACTTCACTCTCTCTCGAGTACGAGTAAGAGGTGTGCGGGTCGCATTCGTCGTCAGCGGTAGCTCCGCTGGCGCTATTTGAGAGAACCAGAGCTTTGCCAAAAATTCTCCTGTCTGTCCAAACAGTACCGCACCTTCGTCCAGTTACATGGAGAACACATTCCAGCGGGTAATCAAACGTCGCCGTCAAAGACAAGGGCCGCCCGTCCAGGGATGTAATCCGAGGCGCGGAGAACTCCTTGACCATTTTGAATTGTCGCGGCAAAGGGGTGGGGGATTTTCTCGCCCAGTCTGGCACCCATGATGGCATGTTTATTGCCGACGTTCCGTCCACCTGCGAGAGAATTTCCAATGACTTCTTGGTGGAGACATGCCAAGCAGCAGCTTGTAGGAAAACCCAACCAGCTGTGGTGGAAGGCGAATAATCCGCTCGCAGCGGTAGCACCGACTCGTCTTGGAGGAGTCCCATGATTGCATACACTTTGTCGCGAGCATCCTTGCAGGAACAATTTCGAGAGACCTGCAATAACGACAAGAGATCTGACTTCTGCAATCCGTTAGCCTTGAGATCAACGATGGCAAGTTCCAAGGTACAATGTCACAGGTCAATCAGAAGAAGAGAAACATACTCCTTGCAACCGAGGGTCCCCCATGGTCGTTTGTCGTAGACCGTAAGAAATGACTGGAGGCAGCACCAACGGAAAATTACGAGCGGCCATCAGGCGCAAGAAGAGATTGCCGAGCTCGATAAAGTCCTCCCAGCTCATCTGCTTCGCTCCATAGATCACCAAGACGCTCTTTGCCACGGCAACCTCCTGCAGCACCCAGACTCGATGAAACCACCGGCTCTGAAACAGAGAGATAAAGTCCAAGACCTCTGGCAGCTGGCCGCCGGTATCGTTGCTCATATATTCCACCAGGCGGCCAAGCTTAGGACTCCCTTCGCCCAAGAACACCAGCACACGAAGCGCACTGCGGAAAATGGCGATCATATTCTTGACCTGGTGGTTCCGCTCCTGGATGTTGGACTGGTCAATGCACACCGCATCAACCCACAGTCGCCGATCCGCATCCCGTTTGCGGAGACGCAGGAGGGCCGCCTCGCAGTTCTTGGTGATACCGATGAACTGATCGCCATGGCCGCATTGGATCGTTCTGCAAATCGAGTCATCGCCTCTCTCATCGGCCCAGGTGTAAGAGACCGCTTCATAGATAGGCCCCTGCTGTAGATTGACATGCTCCAGTTCGCACCGGAGCGGATCGTCGGGCTGCCCGGCCTTCAGTGCCAGGACACGAATCTGGCGCCCATGCACGAGATCGAGAGGGCGGTACTGGTAGCTGCGGGCACCGAGCGGCGGACTCCGCGCCGGATCGAAGGTGTCTTCGGGGCGCGGCTGGGCTTGAACTTCTGCGTAGGTGTATTCTGCCGGGCGGACGGCGGTATATATCAGGGCAAATCCGCAGCTTTTGCAGCACTCAATGGAAGTCCCGGGAACTATACACCAATCTACGTGGCGGCAGCCTCGGCTGAGGACGAGGTCCATATTCATCGTGATGGCTATGGCCTGGTTTCGGCCATCCAAGGAGAGAAACGCAGTCAATTGAACCAGAGGCAATGAACCCAAAATGTTGAAATCTTGACATTCTCAGAAAGTCGGTGATCGCATCATGAACGAGTCGCTAATGGAAAAAAGTGTCGCATTTTAACGTCAAGCCTTGCACTGCCACTAGGCTATGGATCGATAGTGCGGTATCCCAGGCTTTCAGCCTTGAACGCCAAGGCGACGTGGCTTAAGGCTTTTCGCGAAGAGAGTCGTGGTGTTAGGCCATGCACAAAGCGAGGGGTCCATGCAGCGAAGGAAAGTGTCTGCGAGTCCATCACTCGAAGACCGGCTTGGAGGTTCTTCAGGTGCGGGGAGCTGGCGGCAGCGGGAGGTGATTGTCTTTCATTGGACGGGAAACATATTTCAACCTCACGTGACAGTTTGTTAATCCGTATAACTATGCAAAATGCCCATACGGGGTTGCTTTTGAGAATTCTGGTAACTCTGACAAGAAAGCCTCTTAGCATGATACGGCTTGACTGTGAGCCTTACCTCGCGACTCCCCATGAAGCTTCTGATAATGAATGACCTAGCCGCCACCCTGTGCTTTGCTCCTAACTCCACGGGCACCTTTTAGTTGATCTCGCCGGGTAATGGCACGTTGACATTGTGTTAGGAGAACCAGTACTTAGAGCGCTGAATATAATTAAGACTTCGTAAGTGATGGCATCTCAGCCAAAACCCCGTCAAGCCTTTCACAGCCATAAGCATCTCAAGTGGATAAAATATATTCAACAGGCTCTGTCGGAATGCTTGGTAGTATTCCGTGCTGGCGTCTGAGCCCAGGCCATATTGCCGCTGCCGATACGCGTTACCACTCCACCCGACATAACCGGCCGTTCTGAGTCAAGACGCCATCCACCTCCTGACTCATGACCTCCCACCCCTCGCTCCCAACGCCCGTCATGGCATAAAAGACATCCCTCGGGTCCCAGCGCCGCTTGATGCTCAGCAGCCTGCCGTACTGCTCGCCGTAGAACTCCCTCTGCCAGTTCCGCTCCATGGGATGCGCCTCGTTGAGGTAGGCGCCGCCGCCCTCGCTCGCGGGCGCGACCTCGCGCCAGGGGCCCATGACGACCTCGTCGAGCCGGCGCGAGAGCTCGCGCACCTCCTCGGGGCTCGCGCCCGCGGGCGCCGTGACCTCGGAGATGAGGTAGGCGGCGGCGGCGCGCCAGGCGGAGCTGACGGCGTTGTCGGCGCGCGCGCGGTTGCGCGGCGCCTGGTGGTAGCCGACGACGTTGCGGCCGCTCTCGAGGTGCGCGCGCAGCACGGCGAAGGTCCTGTTGAACTTTTCCGGGTTCTCGAAGTTCGCGCGCGGGATCAGCCGGTTCGCCGGCATTATGTACGTGCCTACGGGCCCTTGGGTCCAGGAGTCGAGGAAGGCCGGGTAGAAGGCCGGGTAGTGCCGCGTCTTGGGCGTCACGGGGATGCCGAGCGCGGCGAAGCGGTCGAAGAGCGGCTTCGTTAGCGCGTTGAAGGAGGCGATGGTGTGATTGGGCGCGAAGAAGGGCACCATTTCGAAGAGGTACGAGCCGTTGCTGGGCGTTATGTAAAAATAGCCGTACGTGTGCGCGTCTGTAAAAGGAATGAAGTGCTTGAAGTAGGCGCGTAGACCTTCGAAGAAGACGTCGGTGCTGACATTGCCCGATGTACCGAACGAAAAGAACGAGGTTGTCACGGGAAGTTTGGGCTGTACCCTGACGATAGTTGATGTCACGACGCCGAATGTACCACCACCTCCTCCGCATAATGCCCAGAACAGGTCACTGTGACTCGTCGGCGACGCCGTGACGAATCGACCGTCTGCCGTGACGACTTCCAGAGCCATGATGTGGTCAGAGGCCATGCCGTACAAACCGCTAAGGGGGGTATGGCCGCCACCCTGTAGATAACCACCACCGAATCCAACACTCTGTGATTGCCTGTCAGCAGCGGGCCGGAAGGCTGTCGCACATTTCGTGGGTCACTCACCTCGGCAATACCTCCAAGCACAGACACATCGTGCTCATGAGCGAACTCGTAAGCCTCCTTTACAGTCACGCTCGGACCGACTTTTATGGCTTTCCCCGAATATCCCGGGTCGGAATAGTCGGGCAAGAATTTAATCTCGTTCAGGTTATTCAGCCAGATGCTGAGAGCGCCGGCACCGCTCGACTTCCCGAGGAAGCAATGACCAGTATTCTTGATGACTAGGCGCAAGTTGGCATTGCGGGCGAAGTTGATGGCGAGCTGAATCTGGGCGACGTTGCTGACGTTGACTGCGGCGATCGGATATGCGCCGAGTGTACAGGTCTCGTTCTCAGCCTCTCTGTTCATTCCTGGGAGGCAAGTCCGACCCTGCCAGATAGGCCACATTACCGAAGTCGGATCGTCTTCACTGCAAGCGGTATTTATTGAAAGTCCTATAGGGCTCATGGACAAAGACGTACTGTATATAAGCATCGCCCCAGTTCGCGGTGATCGCTTCGCATTTCGCCGCATCGTAGACTCCCCAGTTAGAGTAGCACGGCGCTGCTAGCGGTGTAGTCGGTATCAAGGCGTTGCCGAGTAGCTTATTGAAGATTTTCCATTTCCTCTCAGAGGGCCAGTCTTCATCCCCGGGGAAGACTCTGCACCTGGGAGGCCTAGATGAAGGGTGGTTACCCGTGCTGACGCTGCCGTCAAAGTCAAACAAACTGGCGTACTCCGCAGCGTCTGGATCATCGCGGATGCGCTCAAGTACTTGGTCGGTAAGCTGCCACGTCTCATACTCGAAATAGGGGGTGCCTGCGAGCGACTCCGAGGCGACTTCGGCCGCAATCGGTTCGGCTGCCACGCCATCAGATGCGCTGACACGGGTTACAAAAGCCAGTCGAACCACTGCACAAGGCAGGCTGCGCAGGAGGAACTCTGCCAAGCGCATTTTCGCATCTGGTGCTACCTCCGCATGAGTTTCTCCAACCAAGACCTGGGGGACAGACGTCCTATATGAGTTCCAGAGGCACTACCGCCTTCTCCACACCAATACGCCGTGCCAAATGCAACCCCCGCATGCAACCCAACTACCGCTGTGAGGATATATATTCAGCCGGGGAATGTGTGCAGCCAGTCAGCGCGTCAGCATGCGGCAAAGTCCCCTCCTAGACTGTCAGCCCACCTTGTGATACACACCCACCCTTAACTCCGTTATAGCTCTGCGGCATTATCGAGACTGGGCACTGGCGAATTAGAGTCAAGCATGCTAGGTTTGCATGCGACAGATAATTGGTACTCGGGGATACGGGCAAGGATGTCTGAACGCCACGGTAGCTCCTGTTTTGCTCCCAGTCGCCCAGAGGGAGTCAAGGCTAAACCGAGCCTATACAACGCCCTGCTATGTAATTTCCTATCTGAGGCTCGTGCAGTCGATTCGGAGGATCTCCGGGAAAAACTCACTTATCTGTAGAAGTCCTGCTTTAAACGTGTATATAGGTGTTAGCTACCTCCGCGCCCTGGAGCTGGTGCTTAAACAAATGTCCATCTTTCAAGTTTCCCTATGGGCACTTGCACGCTTTAATTTCGCAAAAATAATCCCGGGAAACATTAAATCCAGACGTCGTCTATAGGGGAGGTAGGTCTTCCGGAACGGTCTCCGCCTGGTAGATGGAATCTCGACCACGCACGGGACCTCGGCAACACCGTCCCCGGCATGAATTCTTCCCAACTAACCAGATGGACACACCGGGCACCAGCCAGCCAGTCATACATCTCGCTCTCTTGCTTGTTCCCTCAATCGTCATCATCATCCAAATCACCCATAAACTGAAACTGCCTCTTCTCGCCTCCCACGGGCGAACTGGCAGTGGGCTGCGCGCCGCCGACGCTCGACCTGCGCCAGGCCTCGGCCTCCTCGGCGGCCTCCCTCTCGCGGGCGGCCTGCGCGGCGGCGCGCTGGCGCAGCTGCTCCTCGTGGCGGAGGCGGCGCTCGCGGTCCTCCTCGTCCTCGCGGCGGCGGCGCTCCTCCTCCTCCTCGGCCTTCCGGCGCCGCGCCCGCTCGGCCTCCTCCTCCGGGTCGTAGCCCTCCGGGTCGACGCCGCGCTCCGCCAGGAACGCGAGCGCCGCCAGCGACCCCTGCCGCACCTTGTCCTCGCCCGGCCAGGGCGCAAACTCGGTCTGCGCGTGCGGGTTCAGGTGCGCGCTGAGGTGCTCCGGCAGCGTGGTGCTCGTGGTGGCGGTGCCGGTGGAGGCTACTGTCTGCTGCGATTGTTGCGTTTGCGACGCTGGGGGCGCGGAGCCGGGCTGGTCCGCGGGAGGTTGTGATGACGCCTGCGACGTTGTCCCGTTCTGTAGTCCGTTCGGCGTCGTGCTGCCGCCGACGGGAGTCGCTGTTCCCGGACCACCGGGCGTGGTGGCAGCGGTCTCCGTTGCCCCCCCGTCTAGGTTCCCCTGCGGCTCGCTATGGGCTGGGAGGCCGTTGATGGCTCCCACGGGCGGTATGGTAGTCGGGCTGATCATGCGGGCGTAGCTCAGCAGCTCGTCGTAGTTGATGGAGTAGTGGGGTCCCTCGGGGAAGACCGTGGCCGGCGTGTTCACGAGCTCTTTGCGCGTGTTGGCGAGGAGCCGCAGCGTGTCCTTGATCTGGGCGTCGAGACTCGCGCTGGCGGCTCGGAGCTCCTGCAGTCTGCGGTAGTTAGACTGGTGTGTCTGCACTGTACCCCGAAGTCAGCCCGTGTCCTAGCAGCGCATTGGGTGACTTTGGGGGTTATGGCAGAAAAGACGCAGACGTACGTTCCTCTAGCCCTTTGCCCAGCTCCGCATCCGCGGCCACGAAATCATGGGCTGAGTGTGTCGATGGGTTGTACTTGGCAATGGAGTCGACCAAGGTGCCCAGAGCTTTCTCGACTCGATCGAATCGTATATCAAGCTGCTTATCCATTTTCCCTTTTCTTTTTTTCTTCCTTTTTTTTTTCTGGAAGTTTACTGCTGTGATGTGGGTGTCGTGGTGAAGATAAACCAGCCAACCGGGGGGGGATCTCAATTGAAAGAATGAGAAGCTGCAGCCGGGGAAAGCTGCTGATCGAATATGGGTCCAAAGTGGGGGCCCTTATGTAGTTACCTATTCGAGTTTTCCTTGCTAACTCCGGCAGACCTGTGGCTGGGTTGTGGCTTGACGCTTTCGAGTGTGGCTGAACAGCCAAAGCTCCAACCGGCTTCTACCGATTTCAGAGGGAAACCGAATGTTGCGCAACTTTGATGCCAAAAAAGGGCCGTCGTCATAGATCCCGAAGCAAAGTCAATTGAACCTCGACGCTCGCTCGCCGCAGACCACAACCCAACATGGCGCTCGCTAACGTACGTCTCCATTCAGTTACGGCCCGCTTTGTACTCTGGCCATCTCGGAAGTGTGCTTTGAAGCGACTTAACTAACCTGCCTTTTGTGCGCAGGATCCCACGAAGAGGATTTACTATCCTACCTACAAGAGCCCCTACGGACCCAAGTAAGTTGGACGAACCGCTTATCTTCGAATTCGAAAGGTGGATTAGGATTGGGATGAGGAGAAAGCTGTACCAGGACTGGCCGTGTCTTCGAACGGGGTAGAAGACGTCACGCCGGGCGAGAAGAGGGGGAGGATACCGTGAACGGCACGATATACGCAACGACGAGAGCCAGCCGGGCTAACCTCCGCCAAACAGGTATCACTACCAACCTCATATCGCCGGGCTCAGCCTCAAGCAACTCAGAACGCTGTAAGGAGCCCTGCCCTGCCCTCCCTCCTTTCTTCCATCTCCTCCCCCCCGGGGCAAGCTGGCCAGCCACCTGCACAAGGAACCATTCTACGAGTACGAGCCTAGGCTAACCGAAGCTACTCTCACAAAACAGTGGCATGAATACCGCGGCCTTCGGCGGCGTGGCCCTCTTCGGCGTCCTCTACTACGCCTCGGGCATCCCGCGGGTGCAGCGCGACATCCTGCAGAAGCTGCCCGTCATCGGGAACAACTTCGTGCACGAGATCCCGGCCTCCGACAACGTGGGTTCCCCCTTCACCTTTATATTCACCTCCGATTGTCCGTCTTGTGGCAGCCTAAACTGACGTTACGTGTAGCCCTTCTAAGCTGGATCGACGATAAGCGGCAGGAGGAATGGGCAGAAATGGGATGGGAATGCCTTCGATAGATAGTGGTGACCTATATAGTGTAGAGGAAAGGGAGCCCACTGCAAAAGCAAATGACAGCGTGCATGCGAGGGAAAAACCCCCTTTGTACAAAAATCCCGAAAGAATAGATCTCTTTTGATTACACTCCCCCGTACCTCTTCCTCGGTAACGGGCAACTGAAGACTTCTTATCGTCGCGTGCTTCTCTTTACGGAATATTCATCATCCACATGCCAACTGACATCCGACGCGGTCCCCCCAATCTCTATGCTCTATGCCTTCCTTTATACATGCTGGTTGATGGTGTAGTAATGATACACATGATGATAAGTTACGCCTTAGAGCGCCACATGACATGCTTTTCCCGTTTCCATTTCCATGTTCGTTTTCTTACTTTTACTCCGACTTCTTCTCGGCCATCATCTCGTCCCTCATCTCCCCCTTGATCCTCGTAACCGTGCCGGCACCGCCGTAAACGAGGCCCGTGTACACCATGGCGACGCTGGCGCCCGCGTTCAGCACCCTCAGCGCCTGCTGCCCGCTCGTGATGCCGCCCGTGGCCCAGATGACCTTCGGCTCGTTGGGGGCGGGGTCCGTCGGGCCGTCGGCGGGGCGCGGGGTGAGTACCGTCTTGGACGTGGGGCTGGTGTCCTCGACCATTCCAGTGAGCGTGCCCTCGATGGCCGCGAGGCTCGTGTCGACCGCCTCGTCGTCCAGCACCTTGGAGGCCGGGGTGGCGGGGGTCGTCGCCGTATGATGCAGTGTCCGCGAGTCCAGAAGCCTCCTGTACCGCCTCACGAGGTCCTCCGTGCGGTCGAACATCATGGGGCCCGAGTAGCCGCCCGTCTCGGCGAGCGCCGTCTGCTCCCGCCGCGTAAGTCTGATACCCGCGGGGATAACGCCTGTGCGCCGCTTCGTCGTATTGCCCACGATGACGCCGTCGACGCCGCTCGCCCAGACCGCCTGCACGATGCCCTCGAGCTGGGAGTCCTCATCCTCGTCTGGGGACACCTTGACCATGACCTTCGGCTTGGTCCTGCGGTCCGTCCGGCGCGCCTCCTCGACCACCGCCCCCAGGATCCGCTTCAGCGGCTCCGTGGCCTGCAGGTCCCGCAGACCCGGCGTATTGGGGCTGCTGACGTTGACCACGAGCACATCGGCATACCGCGCCAGCCGGCGCACGCAGTACACGTAGTCGCGCTGGACGGCGGCCACGTTGCGCTCGTCCGTGTCCTTGTTCTTAGCAATCTGCACAGCGAGGAGACGCCCGGGCAAGAGGCTTCCGGGGGGAACGCCGGCGTCACCGTCCAGCACGCTTTCTTCGTCGAGTCCGACCTGCTTCGCGAACCGGCGTACCCTGTCCCGCAGCCGCCGCGCCATGTCATCCGCACCGTGAGAATTGAGTCCGTACCGGTTGACGAGCCCATCGAGGGAAGGCACGCGGAACATGCGAGGCTTCGGATTGCCCTCCTGCGCGAGGGGCGTGCAGCCGCCGACCTCGACGACGGCGGCGCCGAGCGCGAACAGGGGGTCGGGGATCTCGGCGTGCTTGTCGAGCCCTGCGGAGATGCCGATCGGGTTCGCCAGCTGGGTGCCGAAGACGGAGACGGAGATGTCAGGGCCAACGGACGAGGGGACGCCGCCGACCCGCTCGCGCGGGTGCAGGTTGACCTCGTAGAGGGCCTTCATGGACGAGACGGCGGCGTTGTGCGCGTCCTCGGCGTCGGGGAAGACAGTGCGCAGTAGCGGCGGGACGACGTAGCGGTGCACGAAGGCGCGGGTGTCGGTGGCGTAGAAGTAGATGAGGTAGCCGGACGCGGCGAGGGAGGTCGCGAAGAGGAGCGTCTTCGCCCGGGATACGGGCTGTGGCGCTATCCTCGCCGAGCTCGAGGCACGGCGGGTGCCGGTTCTAGGCAGGAATCGTGCTGTGCGTGCAGGTGGTGCCGCTGCTGTTCTAGAGGTAATGAATGGACCGCTCGGCTCGGTTATCAGGCGACGAACAATTCTTTGTGTAGTTGCCATTGTGCCGGCAAGGTATTGGGCATGCCAGTCCTCAATCGCGCGGAGAGAGTGTAAGCGGGGAGTGTTGTGAAGTCGAGGGAAACTTTGCTAGAATGACGTTTGTCCTGCCGCAGGATCCATCTCCCCCCGTATCAAACAAATTCCCCGGCTGTTTCTGGTGCCGGGCCGACAAATCGGAATATCAGCTGACAAGCAGCAGCAGTAGCCTATGTACACGTTCGTATCTTTTACCCATTTACTAATAGTACCTGGGGTCAAAGACTGGATTCTTCTCTCTACACTTTTCATACCATGATAAAAATGCTCTAAAAAAAGAGTAATTCGATCGATAACTTGAAGAGAACGTTAGGAAAGATGGGCTCAGTCTTTGCGTCCGTCGATGCGACATTGATCCCCCAGATACTACGATTTGCGTTCCTGTACTGCGGACTCCATTTCCTCTTACAGGGGCCCGGCACGCGAAATAGGGGTGACACCCATACCACCACCGCCTCCCTGCCCTTGGTACTGTTCGCCGTCTCAGTAACAATTACATTGCTCGGCCGCGTATGGCTCTCACTCCTGACCCGATATGTCCCCGAACCTTACCTGGTGAGCAGACCCTATTTCCGCTAGAAGGGACAATGACTAAGCGAGGCACAGGATGAGGTGTTCCATGTCCCACAGGCTCAAAGGTACTGCCAGGGGGATTATTCTTGGGATGACAAGATAACGACACCACCAGGACTGTAAGTTCTGAAGCTGGCTTGATATGAAGACCACGGGCTGATCATACGTACAAGCTACGTCCTGAGCATCATACTCAATCGGCTCTCAGGGTTCAGCTGCTCGGTATACCACCTACGCTTATTCAACGTTGAGGTGACAGCCTACGTGGCTGCAGCGGCTACCCTCTGCAGAACCTGGATCGAGCAGCGGGGGACAAGTGCTAAGAGTCCCCGAGGCATCTCAAAATACGCCGTCATGACTGGCTTTAACATTGCCCTGTTCCCCGTTATGTTCTTCTTCTCTGGACTTTATTACACCGACATTATATCAACGTTCGTCGTGTTGGGTGCCTATATTAACCAGCTCAGGAGACTCGGACGGAGCCATACGGAATCGTTTACGGAGTCCGCTCTGGTGGTCCTGTTGGGCGTACTTGCTCTATGCATGAGACAAACCAACATCTTCTGGGTCGTCGTCTTCATGGGTGGTATAGAGGTCGTTCATTGCCTCAATTCTCTCAGGCCGCAGCCGGTGGAGATGCCGCATTTCTCAACTCTGACTGAACAGGTCGAGTTCTACGCTTGGAGGTATTCTTTGGGAGAAATCCATGATCCTCCATTAAACCAAGCAAACCCGATTGGTAAGTCGTGGATGTGAGATATGGTTATGATTATCTAACCATGCTGACGGATCAGATCTTGTTCTCTGCGCTATAAGCATACCGATCGCGGCCGTCTGCAATCTGAGGTCAATACTTCTCCGGTCTGGCGGCCTTCCTCACCTCTTAGTATTGTTCATATTTGTGGGGTTTGTGATCGTCAACGGAGGCGTGGTTCTCGGTACGGTATCTCCTAGGTATTGACTAAACATGTTCTAACCTCGACGCAGGCGACAAATCCAACCATGTCGCAACGCTCCATCTAGCGCAACTACTGTATATCTGGCCTCTCTTCGTGTTCTTCTCCGCGCCCCTCTTCATCCCACAGACCTTAAACGTAGCCACCTCGGCCTACCGAGCTGCGTTCAACTCAGCAACATCGCGCTCCGCGGGCCAGCCTCTTAAGACAAAATTCCACCCCGCCAACCAACAAGCACCCAAACAGCCCCCAGCATTAAAGACAATCAACCGCCTTGGCTCCAACACCGCACTCCAAACATGCGTGGTCACCGCCGGCGCCCTCGCGGCCGCGGTGGCGATTGTGCGGTTCAACACCGTCGTCCACCCCTTCACGCTCGCCGACAACCGGCACTACATGTTCTACGTGTTCCGGTACAGCATCCTGCGGGCGCCGTGGGTCCGGTACGCGCTGGCGCCCGCGTACGCCGTCTGCGGGTGGCTGTGCTGGACGGCGCTGCGGGGGTACGGCGGTCCGCGTCGGGCCACGTCCGATACCTCCCCGTCCTCCGGAAGCGCCGTGGCGTCGAGCAACCCCAGCCCTCCGGCAGTCGGCAAAGAGGAGGAGAAGAGTACGGCGGCCCCGGCGACTAGCCAGGGCGACGCGGCCGATGCAGCCGGGGCGCCCCCGCCGACGTCGACGGTCCTGGTCCTCCTCCTCGCGACGGCGCTCTCGCTCATGACGGCGCCGCTCGTCGAGCCGCGGTACTTCATCCTGCCGTGGGTGTTCTGGCGACTGCACGTGCCGGCGTGGCGGCCGCCGTTCCCGTCCCCGTCCTCGCTGTCCCAGGCACGTGGTAGGCCCCCGGCTCCGGAGCCGCCAGGCCCCGCCGACGTCGACCCCCGGTTGGTCCTGGAGCTGCTCTGGTTCGCGCTGATCAACGCGGGCACCATGTACGTGTTCCTCGCGAAGCCGTTCTACTGGAGGGCAGCGGACGGGACGCTGCTGGATGACGGGAGGGTGCAGCGGTTTATGTGGTAGACCAGTTGCCTACATTATATCGGTGGTTGCTTTAGCTAGGACGAGTATTTTCTCACTCTGTGTAAGATATAGAGCTCAAGAGGTATTTCGGACTTTCCGAAACATATAGATGTACTAGTAATACAACCAATTGCCATTTAGTCGTCTAGTCTAGCATGGCTTCGATTCGAGACTATTTGTGCATCTCGTTACATGTATGGCTGAACCGAAAAATTTCGCGTAAGTACAGCGAATGAATGCACTTCCTTTTAGCTGTCCCATTTCCCCATCTTCCATCCCGTATAATGCATGGGTAAACCGAAATGACGTCAGAGGGAGATATGTTCCCGAAAATACAGCTCTCTTCAAATCCGCAAAACGCCATCTGCACCCTGCGCCGCCAGAATGCCGCATTGACTTATTTGCCGAATATCCAAGCCCTTTCCCATCTATCTATCGCAACAATCCAGCCTCGTTTTCCAGGCCCGCGTCGACAAAACTTCTTACGGGCGACTGCATCCATCTGACCATCCATCTATCCAGCTATCCATCCCGACCTCACATCATAGACTCAACCGGTCTAGGCTCAGCCGGTCCTGGCTCCGCACTCTCCTCACGACGCCGAGCTTGAAGAAGCGCTCCTCGCCGCCGGCCGTCCGGCCACCGATGTACCACTTCTCGGCACCGCGCACGTCGCGGAAGCCCTCGGAGCTGCTATCGCTGCCGCGCCGCCTGCCGCCCGCCGCGGAGGAGGGGGACACCGGGATCTGGACCGCAGCGTGCGCCCGCGGGAGTGACGAAGATGAGTGGGGGGGGGAGGAGGACGGGGTGGCGCCGGCGGCGGACGTGGATAGCGGACGGGTCCCCGAGGGGTTGCTATTGCTGGGGGATGAGGCGCCCGCCTGATGGTGGGATGCGTGGCTGTGACTGTGGGAGGTGTGGTGTTTATTCGGTTGTGAGGACGCCGAGAGCGAGGACGCGAGTCGTGGCCGGAAGGCGGCGAACAAGGAAGACAGGAAGTAAGGGCGCTGTGATGAGGACATCTTGGGAGGGGAGGGGGGTGTTAGGTTATGTCTGTTCAACTTCGGTGTCGCCGTAGAATCGATGAGTCCTCTGATTGTCTCGATCCGGCTGTCCTTTGATGTCTGGCTTCGGACGATATGCGTCGCCTGTAATGGTGTATCAGGTAAAGCTGGCTGTTCGTTTTGCTTGTGACCGGGACGCCCTCTTCGCTCTACGAGAACGAGAGGTGGCCGTCTCGGTTGCAAGGTCGATCTGCTGAGTTCGGGTGTCTGCGTATCGAACAGCGACCAGCGCTCTGATGCTCTCTAGTTTTCTTTTTGTCGTCTGTTGTCTAAAGCTACGTGCAGCTTAGCTAGCTGATGAAAGAGTCTGATATCTATACTCGCGGGATGTAGTGACTTGAGTGATATGCAAAAGGTCTTGATTGACCAACCATAGGTGGATGTAATTATAGGTTGTACGATGTGGTTTGCCCGTGCGGCGATATCTGACGTCGCACGCTAGATACCCTCGAGTAATAATATACAGTTCGAATGGTGGTGGGATGGTGATGGTGGTGGTGGTGGTGGTAGTGGTTGTGGTGGTTGTAAGTACTTATTCGTTCATACGCAAACCAAAGGCGAGTCAGCTCCCATCACATTCACCGCTGTGGCCCGTCATCGGGCTGCCCCTCGGGTGCTCTCGGAACGGACCAATACCAGGTAGCCAGGTAAGCCAGGTAGCGTGCTGTAGCAGCGTGCATACATAGTAGGTACTCGGCTTAGCGGGCACGGGCACCCGCAATTATGTACATAAGCCTGCTAAGGCACCCCTCCCTTTTGGAAATCGGTGGCCTGTGAGTGGTTGGCTAGCCGATGCTAGCGCCGCGCCAAAAGCGGCTTGTCCGCTTGTCAACTGACTGACTCCGGTTGCCCGCAAAAGTAGCCCACCCCGCAACCCCTTTCTCCCTTATACTCTGTACCTCCAGCACTGTACCTAAAGTAACCTTACTAACCCCACGGCCTTTATTACCCGATCATTACCTCCTTAGCGGGTAGCGCCGAGTCGATCGGCCATTTCCCCAGGTCCGAGCACCGTAACGCCATAACATCGAAGTCCATCGTACGACAAGCAAAAGCCCGAAGCTTACCGAAAGCCCATGGCTTGCATATTCTCTGCTCTTCAATGCCTAATACGTATTTACTTTGTTTACATACTAAATACCCTTTAGGCCTCATGTCTGACTTGTCGTTGCAGGTGTGGGAACGCCTAGGGTCCAGCTGGGGCAGTTGGCCCCATCGTGCCAGGCTTGCAAGCACTCTGCCATGTCCCTCCCTACTAGTTTGTACGGTATGTGCATCATAGTGCAGCCAACCCCAGCACTATCCGACGGAGGGCGGACTAACAACGGTAGCAACACTTGCTGGTGGTTCGCGTACTCGCGTTACCTAAAAAAGAAACTCCGGTGGATTTTATGTTACGTGATTAGCCGGTTTATGGCGATTAGTGACCCATACTTAGAAAAATATTGACGCGTCGCCACTTCGCCCTCCGTCGGATACAGATTCGACTTATGGGCATCTCGGCCAAGGCAGACGCGGGGACATGATAGAAAACCATGCTTGGCTTGACAGAACGAAGACGTGTCCAGGCATCAACCTGGTTGGTGAAGAAAAGCAATTTGACATTAGGCGCTTTGGCGGTGTGTACCGTTAACCCTCCAAACCCCATTATCCATGTCCCATCTACCCCGGCTTTCTGAGTATGAGACGATGAAACCGACATGCTCTCCCAGAATATGGTCAGTGGAGCTTGGTTCAGATCTTTCCGAGCATTAAGGTCAACTGTGGGCTTCTAGCGGCAGGTCTTCACCCTACCTGTTTCTGCATGCCATCATTGCGAGGACATCTCACTTCGTTAGAACTAGTTTTCTCTTATTCACTCACCGAATAGTTCGTTTGATTCGGGGTAGCTTTTATGATGTGTTGGATCAGAGTAGGGGTTACAACCTGCTTGATCAAACTAGGGAGAATATTAGGGGTCGTGTTATGCTACCAGCGTTGAAGTCCCGGCTACCGCAACCCACAAACGTTTAAGACTTTTGTCGTAGATAGCAGTTCTTTCAAGCAACATATAGCTTACGAGGCTTTATGTCCAGCTTTAGTTTCAGTTTGCTACTAATAATTCCTAATGTACCATAACTAGGATAATCCCTTACACGCCGGGGGAGATGTACATGCTTTGCTATATCTCTTGTATATTATGATTTCAATCTGAACGATACGCCTGGGATGTTAGCTTGTGTGCATAGGAGGATGGACAGTATATGAGATTTTTGAATGTTTCCCATCAGTTTTACCCACCTGAAGTCTCCCACGTATAAGCCCAATCATTCGTCAACGAGGGCACTAGCATCCCAGGCTACTGGAGGCTATGAAAACTTTCGATCATGTTGCTAATAACTACTTTCCTCCATCAAAACAGGGGTCACCGCTTAACGGTTTTAAATTTAGTTCTATCTCTGTTTGTAAATAACCGTTCTACAGAACAACGCCGGATGAAGCAAAAAGTTGTGGGAAAGAAGCTCCTCAAGGACAGCGAACAGCATCTAGTGGGGCAGGCGGCACGCAAGAGGCTGCGCACCCTGTAATAGACAAACCGTACCGAGGAGGTCAAGTCGTGGCCGATCAACATCGGCCCGGGAAAGGCTGCGGGTACAACGGCATACCCAGAAGACTTTAAGCAACGGCTGGGACGTTCGGGAACGGCAGATGTTGCAGCTGTATTGCTGCATGTACCCATCGCACTTTCAGCAGAATCGTTCTTTCATCCCACGTCTCTCCTTTTCCTCGCCACATGGAAATGTTACCCCCCAGAGATCAAGCACACATACCAGCGGCACAGACTGGGGAGGATCACATTGCCGGACAGTTCAAGTGCCGGAATTGAGTGCCCGGGACTACGACGAAATTATGGATCCCCTGGGCGGGATCCGGGGGGCCCATCAGAGAGTGTACCGTTCCGCTCATGGAGCTTCCAGGAGGCATGGCCGATTTTCCAGAGGTCACTATCGGAGAGACCGAGAGCCGTGTCGCGACGGGCGAGTACATCCTTACTGACAAACAGAGAGACATCATGTATGACTAAGAGGTAGCACGCATCGCGGTAGCAGGTGCCGCGCGGCTCAAGAAGGAGCACGCCAACATTCAAAACGTCGAAAGCGGAAAGTGCCACCTACAAAAACAAGATAATGCTGCTGGCAGACGCCGCGGAGGGTAGATTCACACCTTAGGGGTGCCCAGTCCAACAGGAGAAGTGAAATCATACCTTCGTGTTATTTGTTTTGTTGTTGGCCTCAGTCACCACTTTTTCACAGAGACTTAGGATCACCAAAGAAGCACTCGTCAGGCGAGTCGCTTCCCTCTAGTCGACTGGAACCCTGGAATCAAACATTCCAAGGTACAGCGAGACGCAATAGCGCCTAAACACTGCCCAGGTTCCCAACCTCCACCGCTATGCAGAGAACACGATAAGACCCACCGGGCGGGGGAAGATCGCGCCATAAAGTTCGCGGTCAAGATCATCTGATAAGACAAGGAGAATGAGGGTCTGCGTGGTGTCGCAGATGTGTGGAAGAGGTTGTCGGATATCAGGTTCTTGAGATCCTGGAATGTCATACTAGCAGGTGGGAAAACGTGTACCAGATGGAGCAAGCAGGCTCGACTACTATATAGCTGTCAAAGGTAACCTCAAGCCGTCAGACCCAATACCACGCGACCAGATTTGAGGACTTGGGGACTATACGACTTTATATACACAGAAGTGCGGTCAGCTTGCCCCTATCCTAGCCCCTATTCTAACCCCTATCCTAGCCCCTATTCTAACCCCTATTCTAACCCATATTCTAACCCCTATTCTAACTCCTATTTTAACCTCTACTTAACCCCTATCTTAATACCCTTTTCGAACTCCTATCACTTTCGAAAACCTACCAAGTAGACAGGTTAGATCAACTCCAACGAACCCCCGTAATTACTATTAACATACAATTAAGGGCCTAACCCAGTTGTTGCCCCAAATCACAGTTCTGGGGTGGACTCATCCAAATCCAATACCCTCAATCTGGGCCTTCTTTCTGCCAGTGCCGTAAAGCTCCATAGTCCTGTTTCAGCCTTCGTCCATCGAATTGCTGAAGTATGCAACTCCGCGCTTTCGTCTCCTCTATGACACGCCGTGCTAATTACAGCACTGCATGTGCCAACCAAGGGCATTCGGATGATCGATTCATCTAGGTCTTTCCTTCCTGTAGTCGTAGCCGTGGAACAAGGCTAGGAAAAGGCCTGAATTCCAGGGTTAGGACTCGAATCAGGAATAATCCAAGAATAGCGAGAGACAACACCATGTCTATTACAGACTAACCGACGACTGATGTATCAAACGATGGCGCTCGGACGAATCTACCTCTGCCTTCTCCCCAGTATAGTAGAATCCTCGGGTTTGTACGAGAAAAAAGCTCTGTGGGAGAAGTCAGTGCAGGAGTGTCGAATAAATAAGAAGTGGGATGCTATACTGGTATGTGAGAGACAAGAAGTAAGAGCTCTTTATTCGCCTTCGGGCACTGTAACACGAATACGCTGGTGTTTCGCAATGAACTTGCCCCAACTGAGATACGATCATGGAGGTGAGCAGGGAATGGATGAAATACCAGAAACAACTTTCCACAACTTGGGCCCCGTTAGCCAAGAATGCATTGCCATAGAATGCAGCACTGCTGCTCATGTCCGTCCAGGCCTGTGTCATTGTAATAGCAAAGTCCTGCTCCTGACCTTGTCCCATCCTGCTGATAGATTGGAGGTCTGTAAGTTGTTCGCAGTCAGAAAGTGCGTGAACAGCCTTGATCGAGACGAAGATTAACACTGATATCCCCGGTAGCACTCTAGACAAACCGTCGGCAAATTGTTATAGCATAGGCATATAGTATGAACACATACAAACCCGCAGCCGATCCCCACCGAGATTTCCCTACGCCCTGGAACCATCGCGCCTTTCTTTGGAGCCCTCTCATTCTCAACCTTGTTTGCGCTTCTGAAGTTAGGTCAAGTGATTTCGAAAAACGGCCAGAAGAGTCTTTCTGTTCTAGAATTAGAGGACGGCTCGTATGTTCATCTTCGTGGCACAAGAAGCTTGAGATAGCATCGCCAAGAGTCTTGAGAGGCTGCTGTTGCCATTGCCCTGCAGCTATGGCCCTTTGGTGACGACGGTGTATTATCCAAACAGAACTCATGCAGAGTAGTTTTCTGAAATTGGCGATGGAAACCACTATGAGGAGAGACCAAGCTATAGCGAATAGCGCAACCATTCTGGCTGGATCCACATCAGCGGAGAAACAGTAGTTAACTGTTTCAGTAGCTTCTTTCACAATGGCTTGGTCAGCGTTCTCTTAAACCGATTTCAGAGCCCAGGAGCCCGCCCTGGGTAACAGGGACTCTCGAGTACACCAAGCTTTGGGGTTCAAAGATTTTAGGGCGTTTTCTGGGCCAGGGTACCTCCTGGATGCAGAACATGGCCACGCTGTCCGCCACATTCACTTTGATCCAGCACCCATATTCTGATATGAGTGGGTTAGTGAAATGTTAGTGTTCCCAGGCATCAGACTGGCGCCGTCGCTCATGGGCGTATTCATTGCAGGGACAACGACATCCTTATGGCCGACGCGTAGTGTCCAGATATCTTTTAATACAATATAGTGGCGTCACTTTTACCAAAACAAAAGTAAAGAATATCCATCTAGCATTTGCTTTCGTTGAACGTTGGCGGGCTGGCTGTGTTGGTGGTTCAAAATAACTGTTTAGCATCGGCTAGGTCCAAGTGCAAATCCAGCCGCTTCCTCCACCAGGTCCTCGCATAGCATCCGTTAAGGCGTAACGATGAAGAATGAGAAAGGCCACATGCGTCATCGCACGGTATGGGAACTTATCCCTCGAGATCTGTTAGGGATTTCGCGTCGATTGATCCCGTGGAAAGTGCCAACGTTTTGGCCCGGAGCAAAGACCTCAATGTGTTGCCGCCAGTTTCGCTCAACCGCCAACTACAAGATGTGGCAGGCCATGGGGCACTCGCAGCGAGGAGCCGCAGCTGTTGGCTGCAATGAGTTCTCCACTTTGCCGAAGCCCGTGGTATTTGGCGCACCGCTGTTACCATTGCGACTGAACGCTTGCGGCTTGAGCCAGGAGTCGAGGGCGGAGTGGGCCATATAGGCGCTTGAAAAGTAGTTGCTACTAATTAATCTCTGCCTCGAGCTGGGAGGAAGTAATGCGATCCAAATTTCCAAGACGGCTATAGATTGGGACGTGCAATGAGAAACGGGAGCACCCACTTTTATATACTCGATGCCTTCTATCAGTCTCTTCTGATCTCGCGTGACAATGCCGATATTGGCGCCTTTCGCAGCCAGCTGGTGTCCGACTTCAAGAACCATACCGCGAGACATGCCAGTGATGAGGATGGTCTGCATGCGTCAGCGTACTTAAGGTACCACAAGCCGGGAAATATACGTATTCTACCATTGATGACAAACCCATTCTTCAAGCGATAGCACCCGTCCATCATTACTTATCACTACATTCAAGCGCCGTATCCCTAAATAGAGGCCTTTCGCCGACCTTTTAACACCTGGAAGCTTAACTTAATTCTTAAGTTTAACCTTAACCTTAATAAAGCCTAAGCTTGGCCTTAACCGTTAACCCTAACCCTAATTAAGAATCGGCGGTATTTATTAATACGTTGAAGGCAGAGGTACTACCTTGGTTTTTGATTCTCCGGGAATGGTAATGACCAGGAGGGCGGCTAACAAGGATCCAAGGTGTAATTAACGATTCGACGTAGACAGCGTAACTGGGGTGAGTATTCGGGAAGTTTTGCTGACTAGCTTCCTCTGCTGCCGATGGTCTACGGCCCGGAGCGAGAGCCAAGTAAAAACCTCTGGAGACGCTAGGTACTTCTAATAAGCCGTTAAGCTCGTTTCGCGATGACGTCGATCATCCGCAATATGATCCGTGACTCGTTACTACATAGCCCTGGCTGAGGGGGAATAGATAGGTAGGCCCTAAGCCACAAAGGAATCTGCCGAGATCCTATAAATGCAGTCAGGTCCGCGTCGAGTTCGCGTCGTAGCAGTTCGCGTATCGAATTGGTACGCACGACGTGCCAGGTATTTTGTCGAACGCATCACGACTGTTATACAAGTACCGACTGGGCGGAAAAGCTGAGCAGATAGGTAATGATCTACGGAACAAGGACAAGGCGCTGAAAGCCAATGCGAACGGGCGAGCGTCAAACCTGCAGTTCTCTTGACCTCCTGATACATCGTGGAATAGGTAATACAGGCCGGCAGTTCGAGGCACCGCTGCGGCGTTACACAGAATAAAAGACGTTGTTGCGCCACGGCGCATCAGGAGCTTCCAGGCGTTTGTACGACCGGATTGTTGCGAGCAATGATCCTAGGCTAAGATCAGCCGCGGGACCCATAATACATGACAGTTTAGTGGAGGGCATCACCACAAAGTGACCGGGGGCGCCGTATCGGGAGTGCCCCGCGAGTCGACGAAACAAGATTCCGGAATCCGTTCTGTTCAGATATATCGGTCGGCAAGCGTCATGGTGTCGCAGCGGCGCCGTTCATTTCCACCCAGGAGTCCGGTTTAACACCGGCCTCCGGGTTGGCCATGTCGCACCCAGAAACCCTGGAGCTTGTCGATTTCGCTCCCGAGAAACCCATACAACCGAAGCCCATTCGGTCCTAAGGATATCTGTCTAGTAGGCTTCTTGTCTTTGATCGCACGTCCCGATCAACTGTCGCACGCATACTCCGTACGGCTTTTTACTATCCGTTACCTGTGTCACCCAAACCTGGCTGTATGTGATTTAAGGTCATCTAGAGCTATTTCGCGTCGGTAAACAACGAGGCATCGGAGTAAAACACCACTGAGGACGCGGCATCTTGCTCTCGGTAAAGTTAGCAACCGTCCATCAACGTTTTGCCAGAATGGTAGGTCGCATCATCAGTCCATCCTCGGAGTGTGCTTTGTCGGTATAATATTAAAGGCAATTTTCCATATGAGGCGTGATGTAGACAATCGAATTGTAGAGCCCACAGGATGCATGATGACCTCGCTTTGCTCCCAATTTGCGACGATGGCAGAGGCGGTGACATCACAGGTAGAGAAGATGATTTGTTACTGCACCGATAAGACTTTAGGCGGACGATAAGGAGCCTGGGAGCGCAGAATTCCCCAGATTCAACGGCCGATCATTAGACCAAATCGGTCACCCCATCGACTAGCCGTATAAACTATAGCCGCCCGTATTAAGAGGCCTAGTGCTGTTTTAGATTGTTGCGCCAGCGCTTATGGGTGAAGCTGGGAGGGAACCTTATGACGCATGCGGCGCCCACTAACAAACAGTCAAGCAATGCCAATAAGGTCCAAGGTTATTTACGTGGGGATGAAGCAGTGTAACGAGAGAGATGGAATGTCGCAATATGAGGCCTGTCATTTTGAACTGCTATTCCGCAATGACGTCCTCTAAGCACCAAAATAAGAAAGTGCTTATTCGCAGCTGCTGCGCTTAGTAGGTACCGCCGAAAGGGGATCCCAAGGTTGTGGTAAGTCCGTGTTTCCCGGGCCGGTTTACGTAGATATTTTGGTACAGTGCAGTCTAGCCCGAATGCGGTTTACGCCTTCGGTGGGTATAGGCGGTCTATTTAAGCATCTAACGTTAGTAATTATGGAACAAGCTTTGAGTGTGCATTCTATCCCCCCTTATTCTTGACTCTGTAGGTACGCAAAGCGATATGCTAGTAACCAGCTCACTGGCCCATAGGTGGGGGGCACGTTACGGAGTGCAGCGTTATGCAGTTGGCTGTCTCAGGGTCCAGACCCTGGCTAGTTAGAGTATCTCTGCAGAGCTAGAAGCACCAAGCCGGCCCCCCCTCATCGATTTCGTAACATCCTTCCCGCTAGCCCAGCCAGCTCGCTGGGGCAACCGAATGTCCCAATGTGCCAATGCAAACCCACTTTCTCACTCTTCAACCCCCAGCATCCCACCAAACACTGATACTGATCATTTGCTGTCCTGTCTAGTATGATGATAACGACGACACATGGTACTTAGACCTTGTTCTGTTCCTTTTCGCCTTCCTAGGGAATACATCTTCTAGGCGACTATCCCCTAAATTTCGAGAGGGCGCTTCCTTTGTTCACCGGCGAAACGGACGTCGCATAATCCTGCTTTTTACATGTGCGTCCGACAGCAGCCGCGCGATCAACGAGCAGGCTCGCGGCATACGAGGCCTCTGTGGAATCTTCACATCGCTTTTGATTGAATACAACATTCAGCACATTGCTTCCGGTCGAAGGAGTGCTTCCTCCCGGCTTTTTGGGTTTACGCAATCGATATTCTGATCTGATCTAACAAACATTTCGGCATCGCTAGGTGTATCCACTCCTCGAATCACATTCTCCGGAGGCTGTTGCCACTTTCGACCTCTGGTCCGCCGTTGGGATTGTATGGTTTACGGAGAATCTACTCAAGAAAACCGAACGGACCTCAATATCCATCTCCGGTCTGGACAGAAACCTTGCACCGAAAATAGCGACGATCCAGCCAAAGCGTGCGAAGTAAGACCCTGGAAGTGAGACTTTGGGCAGGAGGGCGATCTTCCGCGACTCTCGTCGCTATTCTCTAGGCGCCCGGCAGCCATGGACGCGGCAGCTGAGGCCCTCGAGGCCGCCTACGTCCTATACGCGCGGGCAGAGGGCGAACAGAATGCGGAAAAGCAGGGGCGGCCTCCGGTCTACAAAGTCATCGGTATTGTCTTGGCTGTTACGTCCGGGTGCTTGATCGGCGTTTCGTTTGTTCTCAAAAAGGTCGGCTTGCTGAAGGCGAATGAGAAATACAACGAGGTCGCTGGCGAGGGCTATGGCTATCTCAAGAACTTCCACTGGTGGGCGGGCATGACGCTGATGATCCTCGGCGAGGTCTGCAACTTTGCCGCCTACGCTTTCACGGATGCCATCCTGGTCACTTCGCTAGGAGCGCTTTCGGTTGTTATTACTACCATCCTCTCGGCCATATTCCTGAAGGAGAGGCTCAGCATGGTAGGCAAGGTTGCCTGCTTCCTCTGCGTCTTGGGGACCGTCATTATCGTCATGAATGCCCCTGAAGAATCGGCCGTGGCGACCATACAGGAGATGAAGAAATATGTCGTGACACCAGGGTTCTTGACTTACGGAGGCGTCATAATTGTCGGTTGCGTCTTCATCGCCCTCTGGGTTGCTCCACGTTACGGGAAAAAGAACATGTTCCCTTATATCTCGGTCTGTAGTTGGATCGGGGGCCTGAGTGTCGTAGCCACTCAAGGCCTCGGAGCTGCTATTGTGGCGCAGGCGGGAGGGACACCTCAATTCAACCAGTGGTTTCTTTATATCGTTCTCGTGTTCGTGGTAATAACGTTACTGACCGAGATCGTCTACTTGAACGTAAGTACACCGGACTCGATACGTTGCCCGGTTAACTAATGATTCCCTTCACAGAAAGCACTAAATCTTTTCAATGCCGCAATGGTCACCCCGACATACTACGTTTATTTCACCAGCACAACCATTATCACATCGGCCGTCCTGTTTCAGGGTTTCAGCGGTACACCAACGCAGATCGTTACAGTCGTCATGGGTTTCCTTACAATCTGCGCAGGTGTCGTGCTGTTGCAATTGTCTAAGTCTGCAAAGGATGTTCCGGATACCGCCATCTTCACGGGTGACTTGGACCAGATTCACATGATCGCCGAACAGGAGCAACCCGAGACCGAGCCCAAGGCAGACGCCATTCGCGGCACAGCGGCCATTGTTAGGCGCATTTCTACAGCTCGCCAGAAGATGGAAGAGGAAGAATTCAGGCGACTTCACGAGGAGAAGGAGAGGGAACGGCTCGCGCCGCTCAGTGAAAACGGGCAAGTGGAGTACGACTGGGACGGGCTTCGACGGCGGAAGACGACGCTAGGTAGCCATAGGAGTCGTGCCATGACCACGCCTAGTCCGTATCCTTCGGCACAACCCCACGTGCACCCGCCATTAGGCATGTCGCGCTTCCCGGATGAAGAGGAGCTGGCGGATGAGCGGGAAAATATGACGTCCCCAGGCCTCCTATCCAGCATTGCCGGCACCATTCGTAGCCGCGCACGGTCCGTCCTACTCCCCGGCCATCCCGATTTCCATCAACAGGAAACCGGCGACCGGAAACTCCAGAGCCCCCCGCTTCCCGTCCAATTATCTGAAATTGCCGTCCCGCCCCAGAAATACAGAAGAGATCCTTCGTACAGCCGAAGCCGGGAGCACGTCTTTGGGCTCCCGGCTGGCTTGGAGAAGACCGAGTCCACTGGCGCCTCGATCTATTCCGGTACTGGCAACGCGCGTCATGTCCAGATAGCCGATGAACCGCCGAAATCGAGCGGGAGCGGGGCCGCCTCGCTCGCGCCGCCGACTCCGCCGCCGCACGGCGGCACCGGATCGTCGACACGTCGGCAATTCTCGTTCCAGAACGTATTCCGACGACACCAAGCCGACGGTGCGCAGCATCAGGAACACCACCATGATCCTCACCAGGAGACCTTTCTACAGCCCCCACGCCGCCGTCTACGGTCCCGCGGGTACTCGGATAGGCAGATACCCCGGGACAGCGTGTCAGAGGAGGAGAGGCTGGGTCTTGTGAAGGGCGATTCGCAGTCCATGCCCACGCTGCCGCATTACGACGGCAACTACGACGAGGACAGCGGTGACGAGGACGGCATGGATAGCGGTGGCGAGTATTATTCGGAAGAGAAGTTCGCCGCCGGAGATCGGCTCGGTAGGGACTTGACGGACAGCCCCCCTACACGTAGTAGCGAAAAGGACTACGAGGCTGGGGATTACGATTCTACTCACAGGGGGTGGGACGATAGTCCGCCGCGAAGCAGGTCGCCCCCGCGGCCGCCGCCCGGGAAATCCGGGCGTTACATGTAGGAGATCTGGACTCTTCCATCTTAGTTGAGGCGCGACACGCGGTCTCATGTATTATCTCCGATTCGTCCGCGTCTGTTGCCCTCATGCACATGCATACATGGACCTTTTCTGGTATATATACACGCACGGTATCAGGGGGCTGGAACCTGTCTGTCTATGCGTACATGGGGGGTTTGTTCATGATTGATGACCTTGATACGATAGACGAAGGGCCAACGAACCAGATATGGTTTGGGCCCGGTTCCTCTGGCTTAGAGGATAGAAATGGTGACGGCGGTATACATGCGTGGGTCAAAGGGCTCGCTTATAACGGAGTATTGGACCTGGACGTTTGGATTATGCAGCTTAGTTTGTGTAGAGTATAGCTGTATATGTCGGGGCTATTGTATATAGTAATGAAGGGCAAGGTCGGCGATTATGGCTCGTGTACGTCTGAGTAGGATGTATGGTCCGGTTGTTACTATTAGAGAAGTGTTATGTGCTGCAAAACACCGCTCGGAGTTATCATTAACCGTTCAGCCGTTTAAGAAAAGACCGGTCCGTCCGGTATCACGGCTGGGCTAGTGCCTTCGTCTTAATGTATTACGCTTGCGAAGGAAGTAGATGAGGGGATATGCCCTCGTTTTATGGTCCCGAGGAACGAAGCGGTTGAACGAAAGCCGTCGTGTCGTATTTTCTCCCCCTTGGACGTAACTTCCAAAACCGGAAACTTCACCAAGATCCCAAATAGGGGGGGAAACATAACAAGCAGTATGCGGCCTGTACGTACCTAGTGCGGGTTCGTCTTCTAGGCCCCTGCCAGTTTGTACGGCCCGTACGAGACACGGCAATGCCCTAAAACCTTGAAAACCTTCGCTTATGACCTGACCTATCGTCGATCTTATCGTCAACCTGACCTGACCTGACTTGATTGAGCTTATCGTCGACCCAGCTTGTCGTCGACCCAGCTGCCCGTCGACGATCTGGCTAACCGACGACCGGATCTACGACTTGACCTAAAGGCCTGGAAGTCCCGGAACCTTTTGGCTAACCTGTATTAATCTACTGTGGTCGTCGACCTAACCGTCGAATTGATAGAAAAGAGGGGGGGCCGGAGGCCGAAAGTTTTGGGCGACGAGTGGCGCTGGGGGCTAGCGATAACCACTCCTTCTCTTAATTCGGGTTTGGATTTTGGGCTTCAAAACGAGGGCATATATTGCGCTGACGCCGCGTGCGGTAGCTTCACGTTTATGGGAGAGGTTAGGACCCAATCTCCGAATAGCACAACTCCATACTATTAACCAGACATTAGGTGCCGCTTCCAAATCAGCTCTTCGCAATACCGGCCCTGAGTATGTAATGTTAAGTATGGCCCATAGTTATAGGCGCCGAAAATACCACGAGGCTGAAACTCGTCTTTACTCCCTTTCCCGTCTGTCCCGCCAGGAGCCCCTCCCCCAACCTTACCGAAAACGCCGGGTATTAGCTTAAAATCGAAATATAAAAGTGTTTTCGTTAAGACAAGGCTAATTTCCTAGTACGCCAGCAGCTTTTCAATGCATGTGCGAAATCCGACCGAAAATGAGGCGAATGCCGCCCGGGGCCCCTTTCGCTATCCTCTAGCCATCTCTCGGGACGGAACGTAAAGGGGGTGGGGAGGTAAACCTCGACATGGTGGATGGTATAAATGTTGACAGCAACTAAGGTACTACGAGGCATAACATGCCTGTTTACAGTTAAAGGGTAGCTGCTAACGTCGTCGGGGTCTTGTTCCCACCACACCGTAATGGGAACAGGCGAGGCCATCCGTAATGACTCGTTGATACACACCCGAAGGTACCGGCAGCTCGCGAGCTGCCGGCATGGGTATCAAACTCGTATAATGGTGGGCGATACCCGATTCGATTTTCCAGAGCCCGATGTTATGATCGCGGCGTACAAGTTTCAGTCACAATGCGATGATCCAGGGACTACATGGTCATGGACACTGGATATATATCTATCCTTAAAGACAGAGGTTGAAACTCGGGTTCTCGGACGTGGCGGATTCCTTCCCCAACTCGAGCTGATATTCGGTGCGCTTGTAGAATACCTAGCGGTTCGCCGGCCCAGCGGTATGCTTGATCGAACTGAACGTCTGATCTATACTTTTTTTCTCAGGCAACGTAACCGAGTTCGCACGGCGCTTGGATACATCTGAATATATCAGCCAAAAAGATAAGTGATTTTTCTTTCTTACGGAGAGTAAATGGTACTCTAGCAGTGGTATCTTTCAATCAAGGTTTCCTTGTAAAAGGCAATCTCATGCTAAGAAAGGAGATGTTATATTTGCAATGGAAACCCGACTTAGGTATCGCTACCCGAACTGGTGGATTTGTTGGCCTTCTATGTGAGTTGCCAGATCTCGCCATTCTGAGACCGACTGGATCGTTTGTCGAGTGCCCAAAATATACTTTCGCGGGTAATTACCTGTTCTAAGGTTGGCTATAATGAAAGTCAATAGTCACTAAGACGGACTAAAATCAACCCGGCTGGGCGTTCATAACTGGAATGGACTGACAGAGAACACTCCGTAGTTAACCAATCATAACCATAGCCGGCACTTATGGTGTCGACCTTCACAGCGGGCGCTATCTAGTGCGCCGCCCCCGACGCCGATCCCAATATCGATTGGGTACGGAGGCCGTGCGCCAATTGCTATATACTAGGAGGGTAGCGCCGTCAAGAAGTTCAAAATCAATGTGCGCCAACCAACTTTGACAGGCACACAGTTCGATCGCTGGCTTTGGGATTCATTGAAGTCGCGACTTTGTTTCTGACAGGTATATGCTCCGCGTATCTCTTCCGTCGATTTAATAATAACATTTGAGAAGCTACGTCTACTCGCCAAAGCAAGCCTAACGAGGCCACTTCCCAAGCGGAACTTAGACCCATCGGACAGTTATTCTCAAGCTACGCAAAAATGAGCTCAGAGCGAACATCTCGCTTCCTCAAAGTAATGACCTTCCTCGACTTCCTCGTCAAGCTCGCTGCCACCGGCGCTCTCTACGGCATTCTCGTCCTCCTACTCAACATACTCAATGAAATCCGGCGTATGAATAGTGACGGTTTCTGGAACGTGGCCGTGGACACCACAGACACTTTCCGCGTGGCGCTAGTTGCGGACTGGACTGATGCGATAGGAGGGGCAGATAGCCCGATCGCGATACGGAGTGTATAATCGAGACTGCGTCCTGTTTTAACTAGCGAGACGCACAAGCCTCTGTTTAGAACGCAAAAGATAAGCGGGGAATTATGTGATAGGAGTTTAGTTGGAACCATTGAGCAGATAACTAATTCCCGGGACTTTGGTTTGGGGAATACTCTGGACTTTGACTTTGACTTTGCTGCTTCGGTTTGCTTCGGTTTCGTTACCCAGTTTTGCTTTTCTTCGTCCCCGGTAATCTGTGAAATTTAAAATCCGTTTTGCGTGTAGTGAAGTTTCTTTCTAGTCCAATATATAAACTTTCAACATTAAAGGTGGTGCAATAACCTTTCCAGGCCCGGTATTTATAATTCAAAGGGTGGTTAATATATGCAGATTACGTAACGAAAATTCATATATGTGAATATTACTACTAGTTTCTAAAAGTAAATTTTATATATACCGTAATATATAAAGTATTTTATAACTTCTAACGGAAAGAAACTCCGGTAATCGATAAACGCCATTAACTTTATTTATGCTATATAATGCCATACATAGTAATAACCAGTGGATGCTTTACAGTATATAAAATAAGATTCTTCTGGATTTCTTATAAAATGTTATAATCGGCTTCGAATCGTTTTGATGATATCCGAATTTCAAGGTGGCTCACCCTCGTTAAGCTATATTTTCCTTGCGCGGCAGGTGGCATATAGTACATGCCACTCTGTTACGCTGTGGCTCTTTGGCTCAGAGAATTTTCGTTCTTAAACCGAGGCGGACTTATTAGATTTCGGGCCGGCACTGTACCTAATTATTTAAGAGATTCGTCACAAGTCGTTGATTGATTCTAACCTATTCGGTTTCAGCCGCTTATCTGCAGCTATGCCCGGAATAGTAGGAATCGGCCACACGGCCGACACGGCCCAGGTATAAGTTCGAACCGCCCTATATTCACTGCGTAAGCGCCCTAGACATAGGCACTGGTCGTAAGCTGGCAGAAAGCGTACGTCTAATTAATCAGCCCGCGTAGTTCGCGATATTATACGAGTTACAATTTATTTCAGGAATAATGATTACATCTGCGTTATTGAATGACAGAAGCCATTAACCGGTATGGTTACTTCCGGAGGGAGCAAGGAGAGTGCCTCCTGAAAGCTCCGCCTGAAATCCTCTCATGCAGGCTTGTTCCTGCGGAGACTGGGCTGGCCCTTTTCATACCAGGTCTCTACCCCTCGAGCCGGCTATGTATTTCGTGGGTTTATATGAATGCCGAGAGTACTGCCTCCCTACGGTTAGAATCGTGAAAGGTTTTATATTCTTAGTGGCGCCGCGCCCACCCTGTGGAGTGACTGGATTCTCCTTAGCCATTTTGTTTTCCAAATGCTGAAAAGTCGAGGGCTTAGCTTTGCATCGAGGGAAAGGCTGTTTAGCTTCATTGGTGAAAGTCATACACCCCGGTGAAGGCCCAGCAATGAAGAAGGGAAAAGCCTTCGGTCATCAGGCCTTAGAAGTGACTTCCGGCAACTCAACAACAGCACACTTATCAATCAACCGTCGCCACACTGTCTTACTCTCCTCAATGCCTTCTACGCCTGCTGCAGTTCCCGCCAACGTGTTCTTATTCCCAATCACAACAACCCCCACTTTTGCCCTCGTCATCACAACATTCAACCTCCGCATATCGGTCAAGAATCCCATATCGCAATGCGCATTGCACCGCACAGTGACAAACACCACGATATCCGCTTCACGGCCTTGGAAGCCGTCGATAGAAGAAATTTCCACGTTTGAGATAGCGGAGGCGAGTGCGTCTTTTTGGCGGGTGTAAGGTGTCAGGATGGCAATTGAGGGAGGGGATGCAGGCGCAGACGCGGACGACGGTGATGAGGTTGAAGGGGGAGTAGTAGTTGAAGGAGAGGTGCGGAGAAGCTGAATGGCTTTCTTGCAGAGCTCGACTTGGCCCATGTTGGCTTTTGATTGGCGACCCAAATCCTCGGTGCTAGCGCATTCAATCCAGACTATTCTATTATTCACAGGCCATGGAAACAGCGAGGGTGGAAGTGGCCTAGTGTGATCCGGAACAGCTGTTTTTAGCTTGCCTTTATAGAATTCTGTGGCGCTGAAGTCACAGATGTTTCGATGCATACGATACTGCGTATCGAGCATAACTTTTGCTACTCCCTTCCTTGGCGGCATGTTGTAGTGGCGCTCAAACAGCGATACGTCGTAGCCTGTTAGTACAGCGTGATGCTGCACAGTGGCGCGAAGCTGTACATGGTCTCCGACCAATATCGCACGTGAGCATCCTTTCACTAATGGGACGAGGGTCGCTGGCTCGGTCTGTTGCGATGCTTCGTCTACTATTACAACATCGAAGCTTTCGGTGCGGAGTAATCCCAGCGCGGCACTAATGCATGTCGTAAAGACTAAACGGGCCTCTTCGATTCGCTTTTGTGCTTTGCGACGGGCTGGGAGATTGGCGGTGAGATCTTTACCGAGCATGGCGTCACAGGTGTAGGAACGGAGGTCTGGAGCGACCTTTGTGAGCTGACATGATGTCAGTATTCGACCGTCGTAGTAAATTCAATATTGGTTTTATGTGTGTGCTTACTTGCGTGGAGACCCTGACAGGCACTGCGCCGCATTTCTTTGCCTCAGCATCGTGAATGAATCTCCTGAGCAGATTGTCAACAGCATTATGCGTTGGCGCAGTGACGAGGAACCTAGACTTAGGAAGGGCCTTGAGTAGTTGCGTCAGTATGACAACGATAGTGTGTGTCTTTCCAGTCCCTGGAGGGCCCCAAATGAACACCAGAGGATGCTTCATTGAAGCCGCTAGTGCCGCATTCTGGCTTTCGTTCAACGAAGAAACATCCGCAACCGGCAGCTTCACACTTGGAAGCTTGATTTGGTCCGCATCGGGCAAGCCTAAAAGCATCCCATAGATTCTGCAGCATGCTTCGCGCCTGGAATAGAAAGAAGTAACGGCGTCAAATGATGTCTTGCTCGTGACGAAAGATCCGCATTGGGCGATTGTCCAGGCGGATTGTTCGATATACGAAGGTGGTCGATGAAGGCAACGAAAAGTCGCGACGCCCGTTTCGGCAGTAAGAACAAGGGCATCCATGGAAAACGGTTTCGCAAGAGGCGCGTTTTGAGGTGGATCGGAGACCGTAAGTCGGACATGGTCTCCAATTTTGAGCAATCCGCTCATTGAGGAATCCACGCGGAGAATGCTCTTAACGATAGTAAAGCCGTCTTTGTAGTCCTCGATAGTGAACCTCAGAGATTCTTTCTCAGCCTTTCGACGGTTCGAGGCTTCATCGATGTGATCAAGCGCAATACCGAAAAGAGAGGATGCGAATTGGCGTACCGCCGTAGGGCGTCCGACAAGCAGACGAGGGATTTCAGGCTCTAGATTACCTAGGAGCAGGTCCAAAGCGGCTTCCGCTGACCTGAGAGTCAGAGCAATGAGCTCGACCAGCTCGGCAAAATCTTGTAATGAAATGCACTTCAGTTCTTGTAGGATCAACGCGAACGGATGTCGAATGAAGCCGCCGAGCTCATTTTCCGAGAGCACCAGTTGTTGAAGTAGTGTGGGTGCGAGATAAATCAGGGTCTCTTCCAGTTCGGGTTTGTGCCTTTTCCATATCTGTGATTGTAGAAAAGTAGGGATAAGGTATATCGCTTTCGGCAGGTAATCGAGGAGCGTTGATGCGACGAGCTTCGGGTCGAGAGAAGATTCTGAACCCTCTTCCAACGCAAGAATATGAGCGATGGTGTTGCGAAGGAACATCTTCTCATCATGAGTGTTGAGTAGGTCGAGAATGGTTCGCAAATCGCCAATTGAGTCTAGCAGCCGCATCTGAGCAAGATTCTTGTCGCGGACTATAGCTACTACTAGTGCGGAATATGCGTTCCAATCGGTAGTTTCCAATTTTGAGATCTTGTAGCCGACCTCCGGTTTCTCAAAAAGCGGGAGAACTTGCTCAGTGTCGATGTAGTTCAGCCATTGGTCGAGGAAGTGCATTGATTGAACATCTCGGTTACTGATGACGTAGATTTCCTGTGCACCGGTTAGAACAATTCAAGCCTGGCAGTGACATACGCCATTGATGACTTGCCGCGCCAAGGACACCATTTTGCTGCACCTTGCCGATATGACGCTGAATATCACGGCTGATCTTGTCGAGAGCAACACTAGCTTTGCAGTCGAAGTTTGTTCCGTCCTCAACGGTCTGCTCCCGTTTTCGGCGCTTGTCTCCTTTGCTCTTCTCGTTTCGATAGAGAGAATCGTCCCCGTGCGGCCGTCTGAGGAAGATCCACGTGTTGCCCCGACGGCGTTCGTAGAGTTGAAAGACATGCTCATCACAGAACAATCTGTAGCTGAATTTTGTCGGGAGGACCCTATAGTTCGGTGAATGCGGTCCCTGTGAGTGTGGCAAAGCAAAAACCCTGACGCTGCTATCTACCTGGACCTCGCTAGCTCGTGCTATCTTCTTTGGCACGTAGATTGCGAAAGTTAAGCGTTCATCGACCGACAGGATGATTAACTTCTTGTGGAAAGTCTCTAGTGAGCGGCAGACGGTAGGCAGAAATCTCCCCATGCGATCTGTAGTAGATTTGAAGACCGGCTTCCAGTGCAAACGTGGATGATCTAGGCAGAAGCGGCGAAGTTCTCCCGGCGAGACCAATTCTGATTGCAGAAGACCATTTCGCACGAGACTGGGCAGAGCCGCAGATGGAGGAATACGATTTAGGACCCATATTCGCTGCTCGTCGGATAAGGCGCTGAAGTCGAGGAGATGGCTGTACTCCATAATATCCGAACCATGTCGCTCGCACCATCGAAGAACGAGCTGGAACAGCTCAAATTCTGACATGGCAATCTTATCACGGCTAAGAAATAGATCCATTACATCCGCAGGATCAGATATGCCTGGGAGTACGTCAGTCGCTTTTTGAATGAAGTCGGTCGAAGCGGCGTGTAGGACGTCGAGAATGAAGGGTGCGACCGCCGACGATGGCTCCGGTGGATCTTCGAGGCTTGAAAATTCTTTCAAGTTTTCGGGAATTTTAATATGGTTGCCATCGACGCACTGAGAGAAAAGTCGATTCAGCTGCTGGCACTCCGGACTCATGGCGTTTCCTAGTCGTGCCCACTTCATGTACAGATTCTTGACTTTTCCGAGAGATGCATTTGTGTATCGGGCGAAGTATTCTGCACGGGAATCTCCGGTCACCTCGCCAAACGTGACAAGCTCCTTCCCGCCGGGATATTGAGCAGGCTCGGCCATTGTTCTGGGAATGATGTCCGGGTCCCAAGTGACGAAAACTACAGAGGCATTCAGCATGGAGCGTGGTGGGAGCGATTGAGCACCTACACTTGTCTCCGTCTAGATCACCGCCAGACATTAGATCAGCGCTCGGTCTCTTCCCCTTCGTCGAGAATACGATGCAGTCGACGAGGTGCTCAAACTCGGGTACGTCTACCGCTTTGAATTTTTGCAGATCACCAGGATGCAGACACGGATTCCTCGTCACCAGCACTTCCGTATTGATGACCGTACGTGGTGTACCGGTACCGTCGTCGGTAATCCGCACAAAGCATTCGCCTTCCTTAAGTTTGCCTGAACACCCATTCTTGCTGAAAGTGTCGCACACGCCAAAAAGAAGGCGAGACTGTGGAATGAGAATCCTGCATCGTTGTTCGTCGCGCTTGTTGAGCATTTTCGCGTATTCCTGCTTGACGAGGCCCCTGAGAGTTGGTTGGACGGCTTCAACACCGTCAAGAAGCAGTTTCTCGGCAAGGTCAAGACGGTTACAATACGAAAGAAATTGAAATGCTGCTCTTGAATTGCCGTGACTGACATTGCGGATGAATTCAAGGTGTTCTTGTTGTCTTCGCAGAAGAGTATCTTGAGAGATACCTAATGTGTGCAAGAGGACTACGACCTCGTCGTTGAGGCTTCCAAGAGCGTAAGGCTACGCAATGTCAGTCACGAAAACATGCAAGGAAAAGCGCACACCTTTGAATAGTCGACCACCGCAAAGTGGTAGTCGGAAGCGTCCTTGAATTTCCTCATGGATTCTCGGAATTGAACCTGAACCTGTCCTCGAAGGCTAGGGTCCAGAGTAAGAACGCCTTTATACCCTCGATACCGAATCTGATAGACTGATGGCAGGTACCGCTTATCGCGAAATATGATGTTTCGCCTTTGCGCTAACTGCCGTGCTAGCTGGGGTGATATAAGGCCGCATCCGTCAGTGAAGATGTAGTCGGCGCGCTTGACGTCCTCGATGTCCTCACATCGATCTGGAGAGAGCGTAAGAGCTATCTCCGCACTGGAGAAGAGCAGTCCAATCCTCTTTGCCTTCTTGCCCACTGACTTGAGCTTTGTAAAATCCCCCATGGCTTCAATCTTGGATGAGATCTCTTCTTTGGTGGCTGCATACATGAAACAGGACCTGGACTTGAGCTGGCTATTCGAGTGGCCAAAGAAATGGTATTGAATACCGTTGAGTTTAATGCCGCTGGTCAGTAACCGGGTAATATAGTCACCGTTCTCCCTGCCAGTTGCCAAACGCGGCGGACCGTCGGGAGAGAGTGCAGGCCATCGAAGCCGAAAGTCGGCGAAAGATACCAGAAGAAGCCTGTCCAACGGTTCTGCCCGCGTGACGCGGTTGATCGGTGGGATTTCATACCGCAAAACAACAGCTTGCTTTGCTTCTGATGAAGTGAAGGATACACACTTGATGAGCCCAGCCGCATTAGTCTGCTTGGGTCGCGGGAGGTCGGGAACTTGGTAAGTCCACGAGCTCTCTTCCGGCGAAACGGACGCCTGGAGTATAACCTGAAAAGACCTGGCCCAGCTCATCGTCAAAATTGAGAGAGGAGTGTTGAGAACGAACAAGGGGACAACTGCGGGGTGAAGAAAAGAGGATGCGACGGCGCTCCTCCGTGATTCGTGGAGCCTTGCATATGGAGTAACCCAGATGCGCCACATGCGGCACGCTCGCATGAAACAGATATCATTCGTGCCACACCAAGTTCACCGGTCCAATTTTGACCTTCGCAACTTTGTGCTGGCCAGATGGCGGAAGAAGCTGCCCAATGCCGTAACGTATACATCATCGGCGCTCAGTGCACAGGCAAGACAACGTTAGTTAACAGCCTCGAAGAGGATTTCGACAGCAGTAATTGCGGTCAACCCGGAAAGCAAATATCCAAACCGATCATCATCCGGGAGGTTGCCCGAACCGTGTTGCGGGAGAAGAAGTTCAGTCGAGACGACATTAAAAACTCGCCTTCCAGGGCTCTTCAGCTGCAAAAGTATATCCTTGAAGCCCAGATGGAGGCCGAGGAGGCGGCTTCCAAATCCGACCATCCTTCGCCATGGTATATATGCGATCGCTCCGGCCTTGACCCCATTGTGTATGCACGCGTCTTCGTCGGCGAGGAAGCGGCAGACGATATGCTGGCGTCGGAAACATGGGAGGAGCTTGAGGGGCGCATGAAAACCGGTGTCGTTATACTCTGCGAGGCCGGGTGCAGCTGGCTGGTGGACGATGGGACGCGGCTGATGCCTGATGGGATGGAAGACTGGATGCGCCTTGACGACGCGTACCGGAAGCTGCTGGCTGCGCGTGGGATCGACTATATTGTGTGTTCGAGAAATCTGGCCAGCCGTGCAGACCGTGTGCAACTCGTCAAGGAGCGATTGGCACTTTTGGCAGCCTCCAGCCAGAGTAGTTGAGGCGAAGTCTGAATGTATCTGATCTTTGCCTGGAGGAGGACAAATGCCAACATTTTAGGCTCGCAGCTTTTCCGTTAGTTTAGTTAATGCTCAGATTAAAATTAACTAGGCTTAACTTAAATTAATAACTGATTAAACTAACGTTGCTATTAACTAGTTTAATTAAATCAATTAAGATTTATTTTTTTATTAATAAAAAGTAATTAAAATATTAAGGTTTTATATAAGTATTTCGAAGATATAAACTTATTAAATATTTATTATAACTTATTAAATTTAGCTTGTTTTTAAATAATTAATAATTTAATATAATAACTTAATTACGTAAATAACTTTATTTATAATTAAACGTAATTAATATTTAAAATATTTAAATATTATATAATAATTATGAGTTTAAACTGTTAAATTAAATTTAATAATTAAATAACTAACGTACTATATAAGCGAGTTGCTCGTTTTTCAGCGTTTTACGATAACGAAGTTAAATAGAATAATTATAACGTAATAAATTAATTTAAATTAATTAAATTCTTTATTGCTAGACGTTTTTATAATTTCTTTACAAATACGCGTATTATATCCGAGCTTACCGTAAACGTTATATTTCCGTTTTTTCGTTTAAACTTTTTTATAACGATTACCTTTAGCCTTTATTAACTGCGATTGCTTATTATTACCTTTCTTTTTAATTATAAAAGCCCTTATTTCTTTTATAATAAGCGTTTCTTTTTTCTAAAAACGTATATTTTTAATTTTCCGGCGTTTATTAAAGACGTGGTTCGTTTTACGAAAATAGCCGTTTTCTTTTCGAAAAAAAGCGATTTCGTATAAAAGTAATAGGTTATTTTTTAATAAAAGTTTAACCGATTTAATTATTTTTGTTAATAAATTACCTTAGTAATTTTTAATTTTTCTTTGTAAATAACGTTTATATTAAATCGTTTTAATAATATTTTTAAAAGGTTTCGCGAGTAAGAAAATAGCGGAATTAGTAGAGATAAGTAAAAAGACGGTTAATATAAGTATAATTAAAACTTTTAATTTAGAAAAGATACGATTAAAATCGAATAAAATAAATCCCGTTTTGGTAAATCTGGATTTAATATTATCGGTTATTATAATAATTTTAAACGCGTTGTAAAAACCGGCGATAAAACTTTTCCTAATAATATAAATAACGTAATATTATATAAAGCTTGCGATATATAAGAGTAAATATATTTTAATACGGAAAAGTAAGATAAGTTAAAAAATTAAAACCGATAGAAAAAATAGGTAAATATATAAAATATAATAATATTATTAATTTTATAGTAATTTTCGTAACTATTAAAAATAAAAAAACGTTTCGAATTTTTAATATACGTTTTAATATATTTATTAGAATATTTAATTTATTTTAAATTTAATTAATTTATTATTTAATTATTTTTATTTATAATAATTTTTAATCGGGCAAAAATAAATTATTAATAAATTAATAAAAAAGGTAATTTTTTCCGATAAAAATAATAAATAAAGATAAAACTTAATTTTAAAAATTAATAACTTATATTAATATTTATAAAAAAATGTTTTTTTTATTACGTTTATTTAAGTTTTTTACGTTTTTCGATATTTGTAATTATTATATTTATTATTATAAGAAAACTCATTAAAAATTTTATTTCGTTAAAGTTATAAATATTTTTTTTTCGTAATACCGTAAATCGTAATTATAATTCGAATAAATTTAAATTATTTTCGAAATATTTTAAATTTTCGTATAAAATTTTTTAATAATTTATTTTTCGATTTAAACGTATTTTAAATTTTTTTTTTCGTTTAATAAAATTAAACGTTTAATTAATTTTAATACGTATTATAACGCGTTAGATAAGTAATAAATTCGGTATTTTTTTAATTAACGTTAATTTCCGTAAATTAGGGATAATATCGGCTTAGTAAGCTTTACCGTTATATCGGTTTTTTAAGGTAAATTCGAGAACGTTATATGCAAGGTAAAGTGCCATTGTGGTATCTAGCTATATACAAGCTGATCCGTTCATTACATACATGTACACAAATGGTTTTACATAAACGCGACCGGGAAATACCCCCCTAAAAACCGTCCCTTTTTGGCCAAGGGCCGGAAAAACGTAATGCGGGTTATGTAATACGGCAACTGACGATAGATATACCCAATTGATTAATTAGTTCCTAACGCCCCTAATCGTAACTGGTTTTAAAGCCCCCAGCCACCCCTTAATTGTCGCCGATACAGTGGCGGAGCCGAAGCCCCATGGTCTAGCTCCTTTAGGCTGGCGTCACCTAAAGGAACGGCGGCCCAAGCTAGATTTAAACCAACTGTTTTTTGCGCCCAACCGCAACAGGGTGCCCAAGCCTATCGCAATTAAAAAAGACACCCAGGCTCGCGACCACTGAGCCATTGGGCCTCGAGAACTGTCAGCTAGCAGGGGGTGCTAAACGCACCCCATATACGGAAAGGGTCCTTCTGATCGGAACATATATGTTCCGTTGCTAGGCTATAGAAAAGCTGTACGCGTACGAGAAACATACGCAACTTAGCCTAATATAACAACATAATTAATATCCCCTATATCTAATAATTAAAAGTTTTATTCGTTTAATTTGCGTTATTATTAATTAATTAGTTGTTATTAAAACGATATTCTCCTTAGAAGAGACGTAACCGTAGAACAAAATTAAACAAATAAATAGATTATGATATCGGTTGCTAAGCTTTACCAAGCCCTAACCTTCTTACAAACTGCCCTGTTATGCAAGCCCCTATCGACGACCATTCTTAACCGAATTCTGGACGGTTTTCGCAATCCGGAACAGCCGGATAAACCATCGCTTATAATTTTCCTCGTATCGAGCTAAAAGTTAAACTTCGAAATTCTTAAACCCTTTACCGCCCATATCCAGCTTTCCCAACAGTTCCTTTATACGGTCGATATTTTTTACTATAAAGTCGTTTAATTTTTAATTATTTTTATTTATATAAATTAAATCGTATTCGAAAATTAAAAACAAAATCCGATCTTTTTAAAAAAAATCGGTTAAATCGACGGAGGTATCGATATTTTTAACTCGTCCTAAAGCTTTATTAAATTTAAAAACCTTAAAAAAAACGTTTTCCGTAAAGATTTTACAATTACGGAATACCGGTATCTTATAATAGGAATTGCCCGGCATATTTCAGCTATTTTAATTAATGGGGATTCGAAAAGTTATAGGATTAATTAAAGTTAAAGGTAACTGTCGTAAGATTGGCAAAAAGTTGCAAAACAGCCATCTTATACGGACTTAAAATTTACCGCAAAAAGCTTAACATTTTTTAAGTTATTATCTGCATTCTAAGAAATTCCCCTTACCGAACCGTAAAACCAAAGGGCATAAAGTTTATCAGGGTCGAAATTTGTCGGTATTACGTAATTGGTTTCGGGATAAGGCTTTTTGTAACCGAAACGTATAATTTATCATTACCGTAAAAACCATTAATAATTACCGTATTCGAAAATACTGGGTAAAGTATTTATCGTATTAATTATTGGTATAATTATTTCGTGTCTTTAGCTTAGCCTGGATAATACGGTTTAAACCTAACGACCTTGTATTAAAACGATATAAGTTATATATTAATAATAATTATTCGTATATTTTATTAATTATAATAATAACGGTATTATTAACGTTTTCCGTTTTTTAAAACGGATTTAAGGACTAGGATCGTTTTAAGGGCAAATTCCAGGTTAAAGCGTATGTTTTTAATATATAGGATTATATCGATTTTAATTAATTACTTTTATAGCCTATTAAATTAATAGAACTTAATATAACTTCGTATTCGAAAAGACGAATTTGTTATACGATACGAAATAATACCTTAAACGGTTTTTTAGTTATATTTATATTTTTTAAAAAAATTTACGAAAAAATCGATTATACCGGTTACCTAACGAATACCTTTAAAATAACGACCGAAAGTAAATAAGCTTATAATTAGGACTTTACGGCATATACTTATAAAAATCGTAAATACGATACTTTCCGAAAAAATAATAACGATTTTACAAAATAAGTTTTAAAGTTAATATTTTTAACGATTAAGAAAATAATTTTTTTCCCAGAAAAAAATTTACGGAAATAATATACCAAGTTAACTAAATCCGGTAAGGTATACGATAATAGGTTTTTGATTAATATTTAACGAAAATACCGCAAAAAGCTAAAGTAAATTTCGAAATCGGCAAAAAAGCTAAACGAATAGATTATAAAATGGTAAAAGATTATAACTTAAGGATAGCGATATAGAGTTCTAGAAACGAAAACGACGATCGTATAAATTAACGATTTATATATAGTATTAGCACCTATTATAAGGATTTGGATAATTACGTTTTAAATAGTAAAGAAGTTTAAGATTAATAATAATATAATTAGTTATTAAAAAGTAGCGGTTAACCTTTTAAATTATTAAATTATAACTTATTTATAACTTATATTTAAGAATATTAAGGTAATATTTTTAACGTTTTACGGGATATCTGCGGATTCTTTTAATTAGGACGATTTTAATTAGGAAATGGTTAAGGATAACCTTTAACCGTAAGAAAAAACTTTAGGGCGTAGGCCGAAATAAAGCGGTTATGAAAGTTCTTAAACGGGCCGAAATAGCAGTAGTAATAAGCGAAAGTGCCAAAAGTTAAACGTATAAAGAATTCGATACAAAACGTACTTAAACTTTTCGTATACGTTGCTTTAATACTTTTATACGTTTTTAACAAAATTTCGGTAAAGTTTAAGCTTAATAAGACAGTTTTAACGTTAATCCAAAATTAAATTATTTCCGATTAATTTTTAAAGAAAAAAATTAATCGTTTATTAAAAATTATGGAAAAAATAATTATTTAAGAAATAAATTAACTTCTAAAGGGAGTAAAACGGGTCCTAGCGTACTTTTTAATCTTTGATTAACGTAATGCGGTAAACGCTGCGTTTTACCCCTTGAAAAATTTGTCCATTTTAAACTTAGGATTTACGATATATATCTTTAACCTTATTAACAGATTCTTAAACTATAAGATAATAATTTAAAATAACGGAATATACGCAAAGAATAATTTCGTTCCGATTAAAGGATACGAAGAAGTAAATATACTGTTTCAAAGCTTTAAAGGCCTAAAAGCGTTACGTTTATATAACGTAACTTATTATAAAAACTTCGTATATAACCTAATATCTCTCCGGCAGCTTCGAAAAAAGTGGTATTAATAGGATAACCGAGAAATTAATAACTTTATTCGAAATAAGTATAATTAGGTAGTTGCTATGCTAATAAATAAATTTAATTAATTCGTTATCGAAAATATTAACGCGATAGTTATTTATACAGCCCTTGTATTTTATAAACGAAATGTTAATTTATATACCGCGAGATTATTACGAATCGGTAACGGTACGATTTGGCACTTAAAACTAGGACACTTTAAGCCCGAAATAATCGCTTAGTTACAGTTTTATATAAAGGGAGTACGCTTGAAAGGTTTTATAATAGTTAAATACCAAATATATAGTAAAGCGAAAGCTAAAAGGTAAATATATTAAGAACTAAAAGAAAAAACTTCTTAATTAAGATAATAAATTACTATCGATTTTACAGATTTCGAAAAAAACCCGGAAAAATATAAATACGCCATGTTCGTTACCGATAGGTACTTAGGTTTTATTTAGGATACCTATTTTAAAAACCGAGAATAAAATATATTAATTATAACGTTCGAATATTTTTTAAAAATCCTAAAAAACCAGGATAAGGTTTTTCTACAGATAATCGAATACGATAACAAAATCTTAAAAAACCATTAACTTCGAAATATATTATAATCGCCTTTTTTTAATATTAGATTTAAATTTTTAGCATTATATACCTAGGCCTAAAACGGGGGTATAAAACGTTTAAAGGGTATAATTAAAGAAAAAACGATTACGATACGAAATAACGTTAAGTTACTCTTATTCCTAATCGTATATATCTTTAAAGTAATAATATATTTATATAACCGTACCCTTAAATACGTATTCTTTTAGCAAAACCTATATAAAATTTATTATATTTACTTAATATACAAAAATAATATTACAATACTTAATCGGAAACTTTAATAAGCTTACCTGCAAATATACGGCTATATGGCCTATGTTATAATAACTACCGTTATAAAAAAAAAAGATTTTAAAAATTAAATCCTAAAACCTGGATTAATTTTTTAATCGGTTACCGATTTACGAATATCTACGAAATTTGGAACCCGTTAATTAATAAGATTATTACCATTTAAAACGTATAATTTAATAAAAAGGCCACCTTTTCAAATAATATTAAAAACCTAAAAAATAACCTTTTATACGTTACAAAAAAAAAGTTACAAAAATTACTGTAATAAATAAAATTACCTAATTAAGGCCTAGGCCACCTAAATATATAAATACAAAAAAAAAAAACGAAAACCTAAACGGAATAATTTAGTTGCCGGTTAAACAGGAAAAATAATTTTAAAATAACACAGGTATATAAAACGTACGGAATAAAAAGAAATAAACCTATTCGTATAAAATTAATCACCCTTATACAACAACTATATTCGAACCATTTCCATCCCTTAAACCATTACCTTTACTAACGTTTACTTTAATAACTACTACGATTATTATATTAACGGAAATAATAAAAGTAACCCTAAGCTTCTATTACGTTATTTAACCCAAGGTAACGGTAAAAAACGAAAATACCCTACGGGTTATAAACGTAAACTTCCCGTACGTTCCGTATCGAAAAAATAATTATCGGTATAATTATAAAATATAAAAAGCCGCATTTAACGTAGGACGAATAATTCACTTTATTAATACGATCGATAATCGGTTAATAAATTGCGGAAATTTAAAAAAATTAATTACCCGAAATACGCGTTATTTTAATTAAAAAAACTTCGATACGAAAATATATACAATTTTTAAATCGCGAAACCGGATATATAAATACAACTTACCACTACCGCTATAAAGTTATAAAAAACTAAATATATACCCTTTAAAGGAGATATTTCGTAAAGCCGAAAAAGTTCACTTACAAAACTATAAAAAGATACGATTTTAAGAAATTATTAATTAATCTCCTATTAAAGAAAACAAGTCTTAAGGTACATATAAGTATATATCTATAAATTCGACAAATATAACTAGTTACAAAAATACAAAGTACGTCTTATCGTATAAAACGATTAACAGCTAAAAAACGCTTAGAACAATATATATACATCTACTTTAGTTAAAAAGTTATTTAAAACCTTAATTACTATTACGGCTAAATTTAACTTAAAACTAAAATAATATAATACTATTAACGCTTTCGTTAACGCCCAGCTACCCTATAAAATATATATAAAAATACCCCTAGGATACCCGCAACATAATAAAACTCTTTTAATTAGGAAAATTTTATACAGTTTAAAGAAATCGCCATTATTATAATAAAAAAACTTTACCGGAACGCTTAAAAAACTAAAATTTAACCCCGTTCCTTATAAACCTTATTACTTCACTCGTTAAAAAGTACTTATCTTCTTTTTTATAAATAATATTATAACAACATATCGCAAAAAAAATTAAAACCTTGTTAATTAACTAATTTAACAAATTCGGGAACGGTACATCTTTATAAAAGGTAAAAACTTACAATAATTTCTCGGCATCGAAATAATTAAAAATAAATTTAACAAAAAAATTTAATTATTCCAATCCGATTTTATAAACAAACTAACTAATTTAATCCTTAAAAAAAATTTAAATAACTTCCTAAAAACGCCTATAATTAACGTTAAACTATTACCGAATTTTAATTTGGCCCATCCAGGCTTTATTAATAAATACCAAAAAAAAATCGGTTCTATTTTTTATATAACAATTAATACGCAACCCGATATATCTTTTACTATATCCTATTTTACCCGTTTTAACTTAAACCCTAATAATATATATTATAAAACTATTAATTGAATTATATTATACCTAATCGGAACCAAAACGTTAACGTTATAATTCAAACACGAAAATTCGTTAAATATTTAAAATAACGCCTTTTTCGCAAATAACATAATCGATTAAAAAAGTTTTTAAACTTATATTATAAAATTATTTAAAAAAATAATAAAATAACGGGCGAATAAGTAAAATACAGTACCTATTTCCATAACCGAAACGGAATTACTATCCCTTACGTAAACTACAAAAAAAAACCTTATTTAACTTTCGACTAATTAAAAAGCTAAAAATTATCTTAAATATTAAACCGCTAAATATATAATACGATAATTAATAAACGATACGGCTTATTAACGCCGACGTTACCTTATTACAGACGAAACTACGGTACGTAAATATACATAATTACTAATTACGAAAAATCGCAAAAAAAGATTTAATTAAAATAAATTATACGTTTACGAATAACATACTAATTAATAAACTAATTAAAACCCTATTACGTAAACCGTTTAAATATTTCAAAAAGTAACTAAAACTAATAAATATTACGGAAACCCTTAAATAACGGAAAAACACCCTGCGAATAATTTTTAAAAAAAAATTAACTAATTAAAAAAAATTAATCGCCGGAGAAAAAATCGAATAGAAAACTATAACTCTAAGAAGTAATAATATATAACGATTAACGCCATAAATACTTCAAAGCGTTAAAAAGGTATATTAGCTAATAAAAGGTACTAAACGCACCTTATATACGGAAAAGGTCCTTTTAATTAGAACATATATATTCCGTTACTAGGCTATAGAAAAACTGTACGCATACAAGAAACATACGCAACTTAGCCTAATATAACAACATAACTGATATCCCCTATATTTAACAAGAACGTTATATATTATATAAAACCGTTTATAATTAAATTTCGGGTCTTTTTTATTAACTTAAACGGCTAAGTTTCTTTTTATTTTTTATAAGCTATTTTATATTATTAGTATTAAAATATAAACGATTAAAATTACGTAATTAAAATTACGTAAATAACAATTTACTTATATAAATAACTCGCTTATATAATACGTTAAGTAATTTAATTAATTTATATTATAAGTTTTAATATATTATAACTATTAAACTATAAGTAATATTATATATAATATATTTATTTTAAAAATTTTATAAATATATTATACTTTAATTAAAAAAGTAGCGTTAGTTTATTTAATATAAGAAATCAGCTCTTATATATATAAGCTCTAATATAGTAAGTCTTAGCAATAATCGCTAAGACGACACCTTTTTAAGGGGTTATAAGGCTGATAGCTTAATAATGCAGTAGTACGTTTTCTTATATTGTTTTAGCGACTTTATACTAAGAGCGACTGTTCGGTTACCGCTTAGGGCGCATTCGCTAGAAATGACTAGCTATTATAGCTGGGGGTGTTACGGGGCTGGTTACCCTTGCCGCTATGTTAAGCCTACTTAAAAAAGGCTGTGTTATAGCTTAAAGAGGCTAGTGTTATAGCCCGAAAGAGGTTAATGTTATGGCCCGAGAGAGGCTAGTATTATAGCCCGAAAAAAGTTTGTTTTATTCCGCTATAAGGGCGATAAAACCGAGCGCTAGCCGGTCGGAAAATTATTAGAAAAATCGAAATTTTTTTTATATTACGTACGTAACGCTGCCCTTAGTTATAATATAGGATTTTTTTCTTTAGCTTATTTTAAATAATAAATAATTAAAATTACTTGTAAAATTATAATAAATTTTACTAAAGCAGCTAGATACGAAAAGAACTAACGTCGAAAATCCGACCGTAAAAGGAAAGTATTCGGTAATTTTCGAGACGAAAGTTTTAAAGAAAAGGGAATAATATAAGGAATTAACTTTTATATATATAAACTTTAATATAATAAGATATAATAATAGTTATTAAAACGATAATCTTTTAAAAAGTTATAAAGCTAATAGTTTAATAGTATAGTAATACGTTTTCTTATATTTAAATATAATTTAAAAGTATTTAAAGTTATACAAGGTCGTTAGGTTTAAGTCGTATTATCCAGACTAAGCTAAAAATACGAAGTAATTTCACTAATATTTAACACGATAAATACTTTACCTAGTATTTTCGAATACGGCAACTATTAATAGTTTTTACGATAATAATACCGGTAATATATATAACCTTCTTTATTTTTTAACGTATTAAATATATATAAATCTTATTAATTAATATATATCTTTTTTAACTTACGTTTTTTTACCCGAAAATATTTTTATATATTCTTTAAATTAAAATATTAACCGGAAAATATATACGTTATTATTTATTAAACTACCGCAGTAAATTTTAATTTTACCTTATTATTTAAATTTCTTTAATATATATATATATATATTTTCAGCTATATACTGTATGTTATATGTATATATATAGCTAGATACCCCGAATAGCACTTAATCTTAATATATATATATTTTACGTTTAAAAAATTTTCGTTATTATAAGAATACAGCCCTTTATAACTAATAAATTAGGACAGGGCTTATTAAAGCTGTATATATATGCAAGAACCTCTTAATTAAAAGCTTGGGAAAAAGAATGCCGGGTATTCCTTAATGCTATAGAAGACTACATACAAAGGTTAGTAGGTCGGCATTATATAGACCATCGCCGACCCACTTGGTAACGTAGCTAGAAACCGTTGGAAGAAGCTAGAACAGCTGCAACAGGTAGAACAGCTGTACAACAGCTGTACAGCTCCAACCCTAACACACTAAGAAAACTAGACTAAGATAGGACCCTATATAAATTCTAATACGAGACTATTTAATAATAGTTATTAATACGATTTAAAAAAGATTCGTAACTTAATAAAACTAATAATTAATTTAAATATTTAATAATTATATTAACAATTTACTTAACGTTTAACAGGTTAAAAATTTAATTTCTTTAAAGGGCGCATTTTTTTAAAATAAATTAATTATTTATTATAAGAGTATTGGCCTAATAGCTTAATGGTCGCGAACCTGGGTGTCTCTTTCAATTGCGACAGGCTTGGGTACCTTATTTCGGTTGGTCTTAAGAGATAACTGGTTTAAATCCAGCTTAGGCTACCGTTCCTTTAGGTGGCACCAGCTTAAAGGAGCTGACCAGTTACGATTAGGGACGTTAGAAACTAATTAATTAATCGGGTATATTTTACCGTTAATTACCATATTACATAACCCGTATTACGTTTTTCCGGCCTTTAGCCAAAAAAGGACGGTTTTTAAAAGGTGCTTCCCGGTTACGTTTGTAAAACCAGTTTATGTATATATTTAGTAAATAGATCAGCTCCCTGTATGTATATAGCTAGATACCTTAATAGCACTTTACCTTATATTATAAGAGTATTATAAAACTAATTACCTTTATTATATATTAAATCGCATTAAAAATATATACGTATTAAAATATTTAAAGGGTTAAAAAGCCGAATAAATAAGCAGAAAAAACCGAATAAATAAATTTAAAATTACGTAAAATAACGTATATAAAAAAGTTATACCGTTAAAAAATAAGGCGATAAAATTAAAAATAAATCGGTCGGAAGTTATAAAGGTTACGCTTTAAATTTTTTATCTTTATACGTATTATGCTATTTTAATTTATAAGAAAAATTACGATAGGGCTTTTCCCTTTAACTTTAGCTAAATAAAGTTTAACCAGAAACGTTATTATTAAATTTAGCAAAGTACGGTAATTACTATTAGGCAAAAAGATCTTACATAGAAATCCGGTCGTACGGGAAGGTAACGCGGTAACCTTAAAGATTAAGGCCTTTAAGGAAGGGAGTAATTATAAGAATACAGCCCTTTATAACTAAGAAGATTAAGTTAAGATAGGACCTTATATAAATCCTAATACGAAACTGTTTAATAACAGTTTCTAATACGACTTAAAAGAGGTTCATAGCTTAGTAAAGCTAACAATTAATATAAATATCTAACAGTTATTTATTATATATCGTTCGATTTGTATTCGTAATAACGGTAAATCGATATTAGCGTAAAATTCGAAAATAAAGCTATCGGTACTTTAATTATTAATAAATATCGATAACTATCGGTAACGTTAGTTAATTATTATTGCGAATAAAAAATAATTTTTTAATATAAAAATTATATATAAATATAATTAAAACGATTTAAATAATAATATATATAATTAATCTTATTAACGTAATAAATTAATATATTATTATAATTAACTTAATATTTTAATTATCGATAACTATAGCTGAAAATAAATGGTACGACATTTTATTAAAATATATACCTATAAGCTTATCGGATTTCTTTTAATTAAAGGGAAAATAACTAATTTTAGCGATATAATTAATAAGAATACGCTGTAAATATTAACGAATTTTTAACGGTAATAACGGCGATAACGCTAATTATTCCGAATAAATAATTTTAAATATTTATTAATATATTATACATATATATCAAATACGTCTCGATTAAAATAATTAAAATTATCTAAATAACCGTAACGGTAATAACGGTAATAACGACAAAATACGTAAGATAATAGTAGCTAGTTATTTTAAATAAATAGCTTTAAACTATTTTCTTATATAAAATATATAGGAAATATACGGTGACGCCCGATTAAAAATAATCAAAAACTATTTCGGTAACGTATTTTAATTATTATTAACTATAACTAACCGCAGACGGAATAAACATATCGGTATAAAAACTCGTATACAAAATTATTAGAATTATCTTAATTAAAACGAAATTAACTTATTTTAATAATATAATAGATAAAAATTAATGAAAACAAGTTATTATTATTAACGGCGTAATAATTAATTAAAGAATAAGTAATTAACGTAATAAATTATTACCGTTAAATAACTACAAACTTTTTTATAGAATTTATATAAGAAACTATTAAAAACGTCTAAATTAAAATACTTTAAAAACTACTTAAACCTTAAAACCTATTCCCGATATAAAAAACGAAACGAAAAAAATCGAAAAACGTCTTTAAAATATTCAATTAAGAAAATTCTACATATAAAACAATTAAAAAAAAAAACTTTTTCAAAAATCGTAAGTTGCTTCGGCAGTTAATTAAAGCTTATTTCCTTGCCATAAATACTAATTAAATTAGGATAAATCTTATTAAAGATATATGTATATATATAAAAACCCTTTAATTAAGAGCTTAGAAAAAAAGATGCCGGGCGTTTTTTATTTCTATAGAAAACTATATACAAAAGTTAATAAATCGGCATTATATAAACCATCGCCGACCCACTTAGTAATATAGCCGAATTATCTAGCGATAAGGCTAAAAACAGCTATAACGGGTATAACAGCTGTATAACAGCTATACAACTCTAACCCAAGTTTAATATATTAAGTACGATCGACGATTAGCTTAAAAACTTAGCTCAAAGTCCGCTATAGCGGTCGAAAGATTTATATATATATGATTTCTTTTATATCATTTTCTAAAGAAAAAGATAATAATAAGATTTAAACTATTTTTTATATATAAATTACCTTACTACTTTAACCTCGAATAAAGGTAAATTAAAATTAATAAAAATTAATTTAATTTTAAAAAGTATTTTTAGTTATATTATATGCGGAGATTTATATAATCTTTTAGTTTTTAATATATAAGTTTTAAAAGTTTTCTTAAAAATCGAATAAAACGTAAAAGAAATTAAGTTAAAGAGGTTATATATATTAAAACGAATAAGTTTAATTACTTGAAAAATAAAAAAGAATTTTACGTTATTATAAAATAGAAGTATTATATTAATAATACGATATTAAGTCGATTTTATATATAAAAATATTTTCATAATTTATTAATATTTTAAATAATTAATTTAAATAACGTAGTACACAAGCGAACGGACCAAACAAGCGAGCGGACCAAATTCGCCCCACTTTTTATTTAAACAGCTATAACTTTACGAATTTAATATAGATTTCGATGCAACTTTATCAGGTCCATTATTAATAGATATACTAACTGTATATGAAATATAAAATTAATTGGATCTGTTTTCGTAAAGATATAAATTTTTATATAATATTTTTAAGATAAAAGACTTAAATAATATATAATTAAATAATATAACGAAACCTTTGTTAAATAATGTCAAATTTGATATAGCGTAATAAACAAATTCAAATTATAATGTAATATTTTTTTTCATTTTTAAAAAAATTAATTTACGGAGATATAAAAAAGTAGGTCGTATCTACTAGTAAAAAATACACTTTTATATATAGCTTACGTAATTTAGGCCTATGATTTTTCCGAATTTTCTAGTACGTTATTATTTAATTTAAAAAGGGATATATAAAGTTTTATTAATTTTTATAAAGGTTTAGTAAAGTTATAAATTTTCAAAGATTCGATTTTATTATGTGGGTCCGAACGGTCCGCTCGCTTGTGCGGTCCGTTCGCTTGTGTCCTACGTTAATTAAATATAACGATAATAAACTTTTAATAGTTATATTATTAATTATTAATAAATAAATGCGAATTTTATATTATTAAACTTTATAAATTAATAAGTAGTTAACGGCTTAAGTAAAGTAATTAATAACTCGTTTTAAAGCGGATTTTAAAGTTTAATATATTATATTACTTTATTTAACCTATTATATTATTTAGTAAAGAGTTATTTATACTAGTAAATACGTCGCTAACTAGTTTATTATTAGCCGTAACTTTTTAAAGGTTATATTTTATTAAATATAATATTAAAGTATATAAATTAATTTTAAATATTATAAGTAATTATTATACGAATTTAAAAATTCGTTATACTTAATAAATCGAATTTTAAATTTATAATAATGATTTAATAATGTAAATTACTATAAACCGTATAACTAGGTATAAAAGCTTATTACCTTGCCTAACCGTTATTCCTAGGATTTAAGATGCGGTTGTTAATTACTGAGATGACGAAGCTAGAAGGATATAACATATACGCGGGTTTCATGGATCTGTGGCTAACTGAAGAGGCGTAGTGAATCGAGGCCGATTATTAAATGATAAATGCATTATTACTACCAACCTTGTATATATCTAAGGAGGTTATTTATTTCGTCTCCGAAAAGATACGACCTAGCATTGGGTACACCAACAATTTTTGACTTAACTCTATAACCTGTTAGAATATGAGTAAACTATGCTGCACAGTGTATGTGTATGTATAGATGCGTAATACCCCGAGCCTCGAGGCGTGACAGGTAGCATAGAATCCAAAGGGAATTCAGCTTACCTTCCACACAAGGGAGAGGCACTTACCTTATTGGCTAAAGGAACTACCATACTTCGGGCACATTCTCATAATAAGCACTGAATAAATCTATGTTAAAGCTGGCTGTAATAAACGGATGCATATTTATATTTGTTCGCTTAGCTGCTCCAAAAAAATTTTACCTTCCGGCGCGATATATAGGTCGTCAGGAACATGAACCCTACCTCTCGTAATCACTATTTTCAGGTCATCGCGAGTCGGTGGATGGTGTGTCGGGACACGTTCAAACTTAGCGCCTTGTTCGACGTCGGTGTCACTATCACCGGCCTCCTTTTCACGCGGCCGCCGCCACTTCTGGCCCACCTCCTCCGGCGTCCACCAATAGTTCGGAAAACGTCTCTGAATGTTGTTCAGTAGCAAAGCGACGCACTGCATCAGAACGCAGCCCTGGATGACCACCGGAAGCAGGAACCATCCGAGTTGCGCGATAGGTTTGTCGACCACGGCGAGCAGCGCCGTAGCTCCGGCAGGCGGGTGTACAGTACCGGTCAAGGCCATGACGGCCACGGAACTGGCGCAGCTAAGAGAGCCGGCCACCCATGTCAGGTGGTGTGATTGCGGGCCCAGCTCAAAAAGCTTGCTGATCACGATGCCAATGATGGATGCGAGAATCTGGCCGAGCATGGCATTGCGAGGCTGCGCCAGCGGCGAGTCGATGGCGTAGAACTCGAGGACAGCGGCGGCACCCTGCACGGTTTATCATTGGTTAGAAACGACCCGCGCCGCATACGCAAGGAGAGGGACTGGACGTACGAAGCTCCCAACGATGATGGGGGCTCCGTGGTCCGCAAACGACGGAATTTGGTGGCCCACGACCTCTATCACAAGTATGCTGCAGAACACCCCGATGAAAGCCCAGAAGACCATCACGATATTTCCGAGTGGCTGCTGGTGCTCCTTCCTATGGCCGAAAAAGCGGGCGATAGGAGCCGGGAGGTACTTGAACGGCGGCGGCGGGAGCCATGGATTCACATAGCTGTCGATGTTGAAGTGCCAAGACGACGGGGTGAATTGGAAAGGCATCGGGTCCAAGTATGAAGCGCGCCTACGTCACTCGTGACCGATAGGTAGAATTCATTGATTTATTATCCCCAGGGACATTTGAAAATGAGATGAATGAATCCCGACGTCCAGCCTTACGAGCCAATGCTGTTTGCTATGTCTTGACGACCCTGCTCGTACACGCGTACGGACAACGCTAATCCGGGACCTTCCATATTTAAAGGCGCGCTTACCACCATTCCCAATTCCATGACACGGTCGCTGCCATTCCTGAGAAGTCGTCATTGGGAAGTTTTAGGTTATACAGCCCGGCTTGGTATTTCTTGGAGTAGCGAGGCATTACTAACTCAAACCTCACTTATACGTCCAATGGGCGCGTATGACTAAAAGCGGTGTCAGATTGGGTAACGAAAACTCCCAAAACGGTCAGCCACGGGACACGGGATCCGGCAGCGATTTTGTGGATCTGGGGTCCGGTGACTACATCTCCGCGGAGCTACCACGGGCCCGGGAAAGGGGGCCGTTCTCTACCCATTTTTTTACAAGAACCATCCGAGACGCCGTCGTAAGGAATTCTTATTTTGCGCGTGAAACCTGGGAGACTCGATATTCGATTCGGACTGCTGATCGTGGTAGGGAAGATGTAAGTTTGGAAAACTCAAAGGTTACCGGGATACAACTACGACCAGGCCCATATAGCTCGGTCTGAGCCCCAATAGTTCAGCCCTATATGGGACTACTTACAGCCACCACTGGTCTCGCTTTCTCTCTGCTACAGGTTTTTCAATGTATATATAGAGGCCTCACTACCTTCTCCATCCCAGCTAGGGCCGTTTGAAGGTCAACCAGATAGAATCTACTTCAGTTGCAAATACTTCACTGCGTGATGTCAGGGTCTCTCATGAAAGGGCTGAAGATCAACTCCACACAGTGCAATGACGCACTTCGAATAAAGACTGCCTCACTGTGCTCCGGTCGCGATCCCGTCCCGCTCGCAACGGAACGTTATGGATTGAGACGACAATGCCTGGACCGTTCGGCTCGAGCGTAGTATGCATCAATATTCGACAGCGTCTGGCGCCCGGAATGCCTCTGGGGCTGAGGCTCGTGTTTGGGATTCGGCGAGCACTAACATCGGAATGTAAGGGATGCCATTGAGTCGCGTTGCGAACGGGAGACTCCTCGGCATGATGTAATCTCTTGACGGCGTACAAACTTCAACGATGAGTTAACTTGCAATCTCCGAGCAATCCGTAACCTATGATCAAATTCCAATAATGCGACCGCCATGGATGCAGCTACCGTATCTGATTGATGTTCCAAGCATGTTCGACCTTATTCGAAAAACTACACGACGCCGTCCCCTTGCGTATTCTCTCCGCTGGCCTTTGTCATCTCCCAACCGCGATTCCTGTACCTCTTCGGCCAGATGCCGCATCGTCCCGGTGCCAGAATACCATTCGGGTCCAACGCATCCTTCATCTTCTCATTAAACTTCATCAAGGCGTCGTCATTCCAGTTGTACGTCCTCGCGACCTGATCCATGAGCACCAAGTGCGTGCGATACTCGCCATAGCCGTGGGCCGCGGCGTCGTCGATCATGCAGCGCAGGCAATCGAGCGCCGCCTTCCGGCGCGCGGGGTCGGCGCGGTCGAACACGATCTCGACGATGAGGTGCATCTCGCGGAGGCCGACGCAGAAGGCCGGAAAGATGTCGATGCCGAACTCGTCGTGCCTTCTCTTCGCCAGCGCGAACAGCCTCGTCGCGTCGGCGCCGCGGATGGGGCTGACGGGCGAGAACGCGATGTGCGCGCCGTTCGGCATCCAGTTGACCCACCGCAGCTCCTGGATGTCCGGAACGCCCGCGGCGACGCGGTCCCGGGCCCAGAAGTACTCGTCCGGCGGCAGCGCCGACGGGTCGATACGCCGCGCGCCCGCCACTCGCTTGAACTCCGCGTCTATGATCGAGAGCTTGTACTGACGGATGTGCTGCGGTCCGTACGCCATGCCGTAGTAGATCCAGGTGCAGTCGCCCACGGGCGTAGCGGCCGCGGCTGCGTGAATCACATCCTCGGGAATGGTACCGCTCCCCATGTAATAAGCGCTCCGCGGCTTACCGTGCGACGCGATAGTGTGGGTGATATGACGAAGCTGTGCCACATTCTCTAGGATATTGCTGATACGAAGCGGTCGGATGATTTCGATCTGGATATCCCTCGGTTAGTGTTATTGCCTGACAGGATTGCTATGTAGTCCCTCCGCTATGCTTACCAACTTAGCGAGGTCGCCTTCTTTCGGGAAAGTGTACATCTGACAGGGCGAAAGTTAGCACGTATCATCGAGGGGGTGGTTCATATCATATGCCTCACAAAGCTTTCGTATCCACCTGGATTCGGCATCAACGTCATCCCCATCTTGGTCACGATGCCAAAGTTCGACTGCGAGAATATTCCGCTAGAGAAAAGTGGTCAGCTACCTCTCCAGTAACACGTACGCGGGTTGGTAACTTCTTACTCTGAATAAGGACCGAAGCCATATGGAAAGGCTTGCCAGGTGTTGTTCCCTGGCAGAGCCCCCATGCCCGTTCGGATGATCTCTCCGGTCGGTAACACGACTTCTAAGCCGCTATGACACGCCCAGTGGTCGCCATACGGTGTGTATCCGACACCTCTGTCTAGTGCATTCCCCAAGACAGAGCCACCGCCGACGTCAGGCACATCGATCCAGAGATGCTCGTATCCCCGGGTCTTAATCTCATTATACAGGGCAAAGTATGAGACGCCGGGTTCAAGAAGACAGGTGTAGTCCTCGGGGCTGATATCAAGGATCTTGTTCATTCGCCTGCCGAGGTCGACCACCACCGATCCACGTACTCTAGGCGCCGCGCCGCCGTATCCAACTGGCCGAGTTAGCGCACAGCTTCCATCCTGGTACATGCTTGATAGGGTGCATACAATTTCGACCCATTGAGATTGGGAAAATAGGGATCTTATATTTGTTTGCCCACAGCACGATCTGTTGGACCTCTTCGGTACTTCCGGGATACACAATTGCCGAAGGGACTAGCTCCTCGTCATCGACAATTGCCATCATGTCGTGGGTATTTGGATCTGTGAAGGTCAGCGGCGGGCCAACATTATAGTTTCAGTCTATGCCTCTCACGTTCCATATACCTGTACATCCAGACCCATATTAGCAAACAGCATCGTCTCACTAGAGTAAGCCAGGGACTCTAGGTGCCTAAATACTCACCACCCATCCCTCAACGGTTTATCATTTCTGTCGACGTTATCTGCGCCCAGCTGCTTGCGCAGCTCCTCGAGAGCGCCAAGGAAGACCGGCTCTTCCACGCCTGGAGGGCTCACGGAGAGTCTCTTCCTCGATGAATGAGGCTTGGTCCTCGCCTCGAACACGGAAGCTTTTGTCGCTCTAGCCTTTTCAAGGAGGAAGTCTGGGATCCCTGAATGCGCCTCCGACAGGAGCGGCACGTCCGATTCTGCCTCCGCCAAGAAAGACATCACGTAACACTGCGTCCGTATAAAAAGTTTACCTATGAGGAAAGCAACAGGATAATAGAAGAATGATGGCTATTTTATGAGCTCGCTTCTAATCGTAATCCGCACCCGTTGATACGCAGAGGAACCTGCTACCCCGCAGGTAGGGAGTTGATTTTTGCCGGGGAAATGCTACTGCACTTGCAGATCACATGATGCTAATTGTGTCATCCAAGTAAGTTCCCCGGTTCTATGCAGAAAGACTTATTAGATCCGAAGAATGTTACTTGATCTGAGAAGATAAAATTTTAGTATATAATATAACATCAGTCAGTTACGTAGTAAATTGCCCGAGGCACACGCCATCTTTCGCCTAAGTCTGATTATAGAAGCCCAGCGATAGTAGGGAACAGCCCTGGGTATCTCATAGAGTAATTAATGCGTTCATAGATTTCATCCAGCTAGGCGGTGTCTCAGGGGTAGCCTCTACAAGTCTACACTTTAGTTGAAAATTGAATCCTAAAGGGTATTAAATCCATTCGATATTCGTGTTGACTTGTCCTCCCTCCCTTTTTACGGCCATCCTGACACGACTGCCATTCATATTTCTCAGGCCATATTCGGTACCTATGATCCCATTTCCTGGAAAAATAACCGTTTTAGGGGGGTGGGGGGGTTTGCTTGCGAAACTTGTCCAAATAATCTTTCTTCGTTAAAAGTCTTTTTGATTTGGCCCAGGTTTAAGTTAAACACCCCCTTCACGCACCACCCCCTTCACGCCCCACCGAAGCTTCGAGACACCCTAAGCACTAACCCCTTCTTCAACCATTATTTAAACCCGTCAAATAACGTTTCCTTAAAAAACAAAACATACCTTCTTAATCGTTAAATTCTGAAAAATTTAACGATATAGGTTTTGCTGCTTAATTGCGTGCTATAAAGGCGATTAACGACGTCGTAAATAAAAGGTTTATTTAAGCGGCTTTTAAGCTATACCAGGTTAAACGCATTTATTTACGCCGCCGAATTAAAGGGATATAAACCCGGGAGGAATATAACAAAGGTCGTTAAAAGGTAATTAAGGTTTTAAAAAACTGTTTAGCTAAATAAATCGTAACTTAAGGCCAGCTTAAGTACGTTTTTTCCCATGTTCGATTTCGTACGTACGCGTAACAGCTTTTTATTAAATCCAACAGCCCCGAACGCTTAAGAAAAAAGTAAATAACGCGATTTTTTTAACGGTATCGTAAAATCAAGATTTTTAAGGGTTAAACTATTAATTATAAACGCTTGAACGGGACTACCGAAACCACTTACTGTTACGACCCAACAGAGGGGAGGTCTCGGAAACGGTCCTAGCGGACCGAAACAGGACCCAAGTGGGTCAGGTCACGTGATTTGGATCTCTTCTATTTTCAAGATCCAATTAAATCCATACAGATCCAATACCCTTTGGATCTGGGAGGACGACAAGATCCATAAAAAATCCAGGTTTTCATGGAAGGATATATACGCTTATTAGTTCCATAGCTTAGGTAGCGACAGCTTATAATACAACTTGGTTACCCAAGACACCCTTGGTATTACCAGACGTAACTAAGTTATCCTTATTGCTCGGACTCCCGCGATACGACTGCTAACATAAACCGTACGACTTGGTTTAATAGTTGGTTAACTAGCCTAGCCGTTACACTTACAAGGTATTATTTAACCGGCTAGCCCTACCGGAAATACGGAGGATATATTTACGGAATAAATATAACGCCGACAAGTTCGGGGTGATAAAAGGTATGGGAGAAAACTTTTTCGTACTTGGTAAAACCTTTAAAAAGTTTATCCTTTTAAAAAATGCCTTTAAACGTACGTAGATATCGGTTATAGCCTATATTAATGCAAACAGACGTACTCTTTTTCCGTTAATTATATTTAACGGCGTTAACGTATAATAATAATAATTTTCCGATACGGAAAATTAACTATATAAAGACTGGTATTTTACGACGTTTTTAAATAGTTGGATTAATACCGATATTAGGTTAAAGTGGTTGCGAAAAGTGTTTATCCCTTATACGAAACCTGCCAACCCCCGGGAATAAAGGCTCCTTATTATCGACGGTTATAACAGCTATATAACTAAAGAATTTATATAAACCTGCTTAATTAACAAGATTTATATCGTCTTTTTACCTTTATATTTATCGTACGTATAGCAACCGCTTAATATGGGTGTTTTTTCTATCTTAAAACGTAAGTACCGTTATTGGTTCCGGGAACGTTATTACGGAAGGTTTTTGGAAATAATAAATAAAACGGACTTTTTATAAGCACTTGTTACGGCCTGGAAAAAGGTTATAAACGTTTTACGATATATTAAATAAGGCTTTAAAGTTTTAAAAATATAGCCCGTTAATCGGAATAAGGCTTTAAAGAACCTATATGTAAAGAAAAGTAACGGTACGGGAAACGTACCGGTTATTAAGTTATTTATTATCCCATAACAGCCCAATTTTTTCGAACCGATCGTTTTAATAGGCCTTAATATACTTAAATCTTTAAAGGATTTAAAGATTTTCGAGAAAGCTTTAATTAAGGTTGACCCAGCCTTTGGGAAATTTACCGGTCGGTTTTTTTTCCGTAAGGTGGGCAAAACGCTTAACCTTTTTAACAGCGAATTAACCGCTTTCGAAAATCTTAATAATCAATTAATTTTAACCTTTAAAAAGGCACGCCCGAAAAAGTAAAAAAAGGTGGAAGCCGATTTTAATAAAGAATTCGTACGGCTAAAAAACGTTAGGCAAGTGAAAACAGAGTTAAAAGGTAACACGTAAAGACTTTTTTCTGTTATTTCGCAAAATAACGCCAAAGACAAAAAAGGAGAGGAAAACGAATATAAGACTAATAATCCTGATTATATAGTAATGCGATTTCGTTAAAATCCGAAGTAAGTTATTTAAGTAGTTGTTAAGTTATTGATTTTTAAATAAATAGATAATTTGGGGATAGCCTTAAATTGGTAGTGGGGCGTGAAGGGGGTGGTGCGTGAAGGGGGTGTTTAACTTATGTTTGGAATCGTCGTTGTTTATAAGGCGGCCGGCTTCTGTTATATGACTCCCTTATTTCTGTCCTCTCGACGACTCAAAAGGTACTAACTGTCAACACGGCAACAGTTACCAAATCATCGGCTCAGCAAAACGTCGTTCTCTGACCAAGCCGTCCGTAAAGATGAGCTCTAATGTGTAGCCCATATATACAGTAAAACCAAGCTCGCATTCAGCTTTCATGCCTGGGATGTCTGAGCTTGCGATTCAGGGGTAGATGAGATAGCAATCCAGACACTTGATAAGGAAATAAGAGACCGTCCGTATAGTTTACCTGGGATATGTCGACCCAGAATCAAATAATAAGAAGGATAATCTACCGTCTCGTCATCCATGTGCTCATCTAGTATCCATAGATTGGTCGACATATAGCGAAACTTGGTACGTAGCCTACCCGAATTTAGAACCAAAGAGAGCTTGACAAAAGAACAATTTCTATGCTCACTTGGAAGCTATGGAGAGCGACCAAAGCCTGCTATCGGGATCATCCTTTGCTACATCACTAATCTACCTACGGGTATACCCCCATTGGAAACCTTTGCGTTAACGTACATTTCTGCACCGGATTGCATCCCAACAACAGCCTAGTCTGAAGATTGTCAGTTCCACGTTAAGAAGAACCTACGCGCTACTGCGAGAAACGGTCAGCTTTTGCAATTCAGGGCAAGTGGTCTCTTCACATAAACATCTCCGAGTCTGGTTCGCTGCTATGTAAAAGAAAACACAGGTTGTGTGAACCCCATGTCTTGACTTGGTGGCTTCTAGTGGTAGCAAACCCGGCGACAAGGGCGTCCCAGTGGTCAGTCCGAGTATCACCATACCACATACCACCCACCGCAAAGGGCTGCCTGCCATTTCTTCAGCTCTACCGTCGCATTATCACTTATGTGGTGTTCACTTGACTATTACTAGCAGCGCTCGAGCTCCGAAAGGCCCAGCAGAATACCACGCTTTGGGTCAACATCGATTGGATCGGTGGCCTTGCGATTGTCACCATCTCCTTTCCGGCGAGCGGGAAGACGATTCTTCTTCGGTATATCTTGGCGAAACCACGTCACCTGCATGGTGTCCTCGTTATGCTAGCCATCCTGGCGTATAGTGTCGTTATCCGTATATTGAGTCCCGGCGGTGTAGTGAGCGCCTATCTAACAACGTCATTTTCCTCATGCAAGGGGAGACTCGATATGTTGGGGCATCAGCATAGCATCGGAGTACGGTTCGTATCGGAGTCTCCTGTTGATACGGAACTGTCAGGCGGACCTTCAGTAATACGCTTGCCGATAGCTTGAGCACGAACATCCCTTATGGAGGATATCAGACTATGTACCTAATCGCCCGAGTGCCGCGCATGATTCCGGTTATCACCGTCTTTACAATCGCCTGGTTAGGGCAACTAATTTAAGCGAACATTGTGACTGATTACTGACTGGAGGACCAACGCGTGGAGGTGTTTCGCTTATTATTTCAAGCGAACGTCGTTCTTAAATGAGGTAAGGTCCTTCTAAGGGGGTGAGACAGCGAAGCGGACTCTCTCTGCCATGACCGGGGGGTGCAAAAATTCGGTCAGTCAAAATAGGATGTGTGGATTCCGGTCGTTCCCTGGTCTCGATGCTGGGCACTGCGATGGCTGGTTATGAACCGATTGGCTGTCAGCGTGTATGAGCTGGTACCGCTAACCGCCCGCAACGCCGGGGGTGACAGGAAGGAAAGGTGATGCGACGATTATGTGAAATTTTGCTTTTCTTAGCTTCACGTCCAGTGAAGTTCATATTCCGAAAGCATCAAAGCGGTTGATTGCCGGCGCGATGTTCCTGTATGACGTCGGGCGCGGATCCCGGGAACCCAGTTACGTGCGTTTGGTGGCGGGCGCGCACTGTCCCGGATGTCCAAAACCCGAAATGCGCCTCGGCCGGCCGACAACCCAGCAGCGCGGAATCGAAACTTTTCCTGGCCTCACGCCCCCCTGGCGGGCGTTGCTGCCACGCCCTCGTGACTGACACCTTCTCCGCATTCGGGAATGTGGAGTCAGGGTGTAGGGGAGCATTGGGGAGCTCTAGGGTATACGATCCCGAAATCGATATACGTACCCACCCAGGGTTGATCACTCATGCCAACATGTCAACGATGCAGCATCTCAGATGGCGCCACCTCCAAGCATATGCTTGGACCCGCTATCCCCTTGATTGATATAAGACCGACATGGAAATGCACGTCTGACGTATTGAAGACGATGACCCGAACCCTAGAGTCCTCCTTCCCCAGAGACCCTGCCGCATCTTCAATCCGTTAGTTGCCAGAGCCGTGGCACAAAGGACAGAATCAGTCATCATGGCTATCGAGAAAACTTCCTCTACGGAGAAGCAAGACTCGCCAAGCACCTCCAAGGATGTTGTCCACCTCGAGGCGGCCGCACATGAAGATGAAGCTGCAAGGGCGGAAGAACTAGCACGGGGCGGGAAGAGTGAGAGAAAAGTCAAACTAAAGATCGATTTCTTCATCCTTCCGCTGTTAGCGTCTATCTACTTCCTGGCTCAGATGGGCCGTTCTGACCTCGGCAACGCCAAGGTTGCGGGACTGGACGAAGACCTTAACCTCACCCCTGACATGTACTCAAATGTCGCCGCCATCTTTTACGTCGGTTACCTCATATTCCAGTTACCGGGGACTCTGTTGCTACGGAAGATTGGGCCCGCCAATCAGGTAACGATGAAATTCTTGTATGAATTCGCTATACGGACGCTAACAATAATAAGTTTTCGGCTGCCATGATCGGCTGGGGTGTTGTCACGGTGTGCACAGTAAAGGCCAGCGCGTACGGGCACATGATGGCTCTCCGATTCCTCGTTGGTGTCACCGAGGCTTTCATTCAGGGGTCTATCTTGTACCTATCCTTCTGGTATCGCTACAACGAGCTGGCTACGCGCGGCGCGATCGTCTACTCTACTTCCGCCCTTGCCGGCTCGTTCAACGGCATTCTCAGCTACGGCGTTCAGAGGGACCTCGGCGGCAGGAACGGATGGACCGCCTGGCAGTGGATCTTCTTCGTCGAAGGCCTGATCCCCATTATCTGGGCGTTTGTGGTGTTGGCCCTCTTGCCTCCGACGCCAGAGAGGGTCCGGTTTGGGTTCAGCGAAGCGGAGAAGAAGCAGATCGTGACCCGAAGCCGGGCTTCGCACAACACCGGCGACGGCACTATCCGCCCGAAACTTATCATCAAGCTCCTCCTCGACCCTAAGTTCTGGATGACCACCGCTATCAACTGCGGCAACCACTTCTGTAAGCGGCCGCACCCCAGACCACCATCCGGCGAACATCCCCTTCGCGTATCCCAACCAGAGTTGACATACTAACTGGAACGGCCAGGTGCCAATGCCCTGCAGAATTTCATTCCGGCGCTCCTACATGAAAGCATGGGATACACTGAGTTGCAGGCGCAGCTCATGTCCGTGATCGTCTACGCTGTCACGTTCGTGGGCATTCTTGCGTCGTGCTACGCGTCGGACCGGCTCCGCCTGCGGGGCGTGGTCATCGCGTTCGACTCGGCGGTGGCGTGTGTGGGGCTCGTTCTGCTGCTCACCATCACCAACAACACGGGCCGGTTCGTGGCGGCCTGCATCACGACGGCGGGCGTGTACCCCATAGTGGTCATCTGCCTGACGTGGACGGCGACCAACCACCCGGGCTACACGTACCGCGCCAGCGCCGCGGCCCTCATCAACGTCTTCTCGCAGGCCGTGGCCATCGCCGGCAACAAATCGTACAACGACCCGCCGTACTACCGCAAGGGCCTCGGCGCCTCGCTCGGCATGGTCGCCATGTGCGGCGTTGTGGCCGGCGTCCTCGACTGGCACCTCAAGCGCCTCAACGACAAGAAGAGGCGTGAGCAGCATACCCCTGAGGCCGAGGCCCTGCGCCAGATGAGCATCGACGAGATTGGCAACAAGCATCCGGACTTCTTCTTCAAGTACTAGGCCGCATCACGCGGTGCATTAAGGGCTTGGCCCGGTGTCGCTTCACACCGCATGTGTATGACTTCTCGCATGTTGCTAGCCCCTGGACAAGGGTCGGGGAGCTTTTACGGAGATCCCCTGACGTAGGGATTCGTATTCGGGCGATTTTAACGATCCTAGTGGGTTGTACTTACCCTAGTGAGCTAAGCAGTAGGTGTTATGCCGTGCTACAACCTAAGAGGCTCTCGCCAGAGTACAATTTGAGGAGTTGGCAACGATTTCGAGTCCCATAGCATTTTCATCTTGCCGCGCAGTTGCGTCGAGGCCTGAACTATTGGGCTCATGACTGATGAACTATGAAATAAGGGGGCTAGCCCAGCAGTTAGCGGAGGTACGCCTACAGTAAATAGCGACCTCGATTGATACCATTTTTACCTACCACGTTACGCAATTCTTGTCGACATACAGAGAGATTTAGCATGTCCTTTACTACTGAGGTGGACGTATGCCGATGCACACAAGCTTTTCAATACTACGCTACGTTAGAGGGGAATATTCCGCGGGTGAGAGACAGCCAATTAGATGAATCTACGAACGCACAATATGAGGCAGGTAACAAACAGACAGTACCGACAGACTCTGCACTCGCCGAGGCCACTGGTACACCTTGCATCGTGAGATTCTGTTTCAGTTTTATTCGACACAATCCCTTCCTATTTCTTTTATGATTAGAGGAATTGGCTTGACACCATGTAGAGGTTGGAGCAAGACCCCTCTTCCCGAGGGCCGAACCAATGCTACCCTTCGTCGAATATGCCCATGCGAGTTGTGCGACGTTCGCAACAGAATGTCATATCGTTGTGTCGCTGTGGCGGCGGGCTTAATTGAGGGTGATTATTACCTGAATCTGTATGCCGGGTGGATAATACTCTATGAGATAATCGAGGCTCATACCCAAATGGTTCCCAACTCGGGTGACGCAGCAACATGCCTGCATTACTCGGTGCCCGCTAGCTCTAATTCCAACCCGGAAGTCATAACTCGAGCGGCCTACTGTCTCATAATGAGAGACTTCGAGATCATGGTGGTAGGTGGCTTGTAGATTGCATTGCATGGGGGTCGTATTTCACCTGTCGGACCAGACAATGAACGCTATGGTTTACGTGGTTATCACATCGGTATTAACGCGGGCAGACCTATATCAGTAGATAACCGAGCTGCGTCGTGCAGTTGCATATGCCGTGCTTCCCTCCTCGCAGCACAGCTACGAATTGATAATGGCTTGTTTGGCGAAAGCATCATGCTTGGGGCACATTTCGCGCGGCATGGCTGGTATTGATTGGTATAACATACCGGCGGAGACTGCACAGATGGTACGTTTATGATGCGGTTCTAGAGCTTCGCATTCGGTGGGTGGGATGGTGTTCAGGATCACGTACAGTAGCATGTCCCCATGCTGGTGATTGTTCTGTTCATTGTCCCCCTCCTGTTTTTTATCCATGAATGCAACAACACGGGCGGAGTGGGCTGAATTTCTGAGCGCCGCATGAACTTTTAACCGACTGTCTCTGAAAATGGATTCAGTAGTGGCGTACCAGTAGACCTGACAACCGTGCCGGTCTTCTTGGAAGTTCTGTTCGGAAAACTTCGGTGGTGTGATACTATCCCGCGTGATGCTGACTACCGGTCATAGGTAGGATGTGTTGGAAACATAGCGTACATAAGCACCTAATAGACTAGAAAAACAAGAGGATGGGGCTGGTAATGAATTGGAACTGGTGTAAGGGCGCCGCAGCCTTGAGCACTGAGCCTCGAACCCTGAACCAGATCATGTCCGTGAAACTCTGCCACCATGCATCCGTGACGTGGCCAAGCAATGTAAGCCATGGCGGTGGTACCAATTCCGGGGCCGCGGGTCAGCCATGTCCGCCCGTAAAAGATGAGAAGCTGATACCAGATAACAAGCCATCCAAAGGTAATGCCGATACACCGGTGTTTATGGTTGTGCTCAGCGAGCAAGAAGCCGGTCGCTATGGACGTTTTGCCATCATCGTTCGGGAGCTCAGTTTTCGTTCCCTGACATTCTTCTTCCGTACTCTGGTCATCGAACCATAAGAGCCTAGATAGGCCGCCTGAAAGCCATTTATCGCCAAGCTATCATAGACAAAGAAGTGACCATCCCACCGCTATGCGAGGCTGCTAGGGAGCGAGTGCGGATTGCATCGCTTGATGACAGGGCTGCCTCAATGGAGCTTTTGAACCGTCGGGGCCATGAGCTGAAGCACAACCGGACGCCATTGGACAGCTAACCAACTGCTTCAATCCCCAGACGATCGTGAATTGTTGGAGGAATCTCGAATTGGACGACGGGCAATCCCAATCGCCGGCGCTCTTTCCTGTTTGTGTTCAACCTGCCTAAGTAGCCGCTGTTGTAGCCCGGTTAACCATCACAGGTAGTTTATCACATGGGGTTTATGCTAGCCGAAGAGTACATGAGGCTCTATACGGGGAGGCTTCACAACTGGTGGACGCTCCCTAGCTGCGTAGTCGCCCAGGATCTGTGGCTCCGAACTGCGTCTGCCACATGGCGGCATTCGCAAATAGATGCGTCATCCGCATAACACGGTCTCGGAGTAGATTGGCGTGCCCATTTCATCGAATAAGGCCGAACCTCTCAATCATGCCTCCGTCGTGCATACGATAGTAGGTGTCCCACGAGTTCCAAGCATCTCCAACACATGGCCGAATCTGGGGAAGAGGATAAGTAGTGGTTGGCCATTCAAGGTTTTCCCCGCATCTTGTTGGCGCTAACCGCTTACTTAATGCGGAACCAGACTGCTAGGTCCACCCTATAAGATTTTGACACTCCGGGCCGTGTGGCTGGAATCGGCTTAGTTTCCGCCCCCTAGGCAGCCACTAAATCCTAATTCGAAGGTGTTGCTGGACCCACGCCTGCCGACTCTAACCAAAAGCCCTGTCTCGGCGTTTTCTATACGGCTCCTACATACTCGGGCTCTGCTGAAGCCGCAAGCCACCTCACTGAGCTACGCTACCGTCCAATATGTTTGGCTGTGCAATTGGGTAATATTTGAGATCCCGTCACCTGAGGACCTCGCATTGGAGGCCGAGCTTAGAGTCCGACATATCAGTAAGCGATCTACCGTCCTCTTGCCAGTCGCTCGAACCCCCCTTTATCCCTCCTATCCTATAGCATTTCCCCGTTCCTCCGTGGGCACCCGCAGAGTTGCAAGAGTGTTCACATGAGGTATACATTCTCGGGAATAATCTCCAAACTGGTGTTTCGCTTCGCGCGCACGCACCCACGGGGCGTCACAGGACGCGAGTATGAAAAGCATGAGCATGTGGAGGCGACCAGACCCTTCAACCGGACTTTCGGCCGGGCAGGCGTTTTTCGGACTTTGGACCCACCGTCATCCATGTACATGTAGGGAAATCTGGTTGATGGCCGCTGCTGCGGCATTGCCAACACGTCGCATGCATAATCGCACAATAGGTACCAGAATTACCACGCTGAGGCAGCGCGGTGCGGATCAACCCATGGCCCCTCGACGTCATAAGGGGACATCGCGCCGGCACCTGGGCTTGCGTGTGCACCGCTGCACGTCGACAGTCGATGCCGATGCCGACGTGTTTCCTATGTAGGTACTCTCACTCCTACGCACGCGCATTACTCATATCCAGGCAACTCTTACAATTAACCCAATTTGCAGGCGCCCAGGATCCCCTCCAACATCAGATAGGTAATTGTGAGCAAAGGAGACCGAATCCGGCCCGCACCCCAGACATCCCGTACATTACCTAGCCCCCTCCTAGAGTCACCCCCGTGAACAAAGGGGAACCAGGGTAAACGGAAAGGCGACAATGGCCAGCGGCCGCTTCTGACGCGCGAAAATCGCGTTTTCTGCGGGGCTCGTCCGCCGGGCAGGCGAAAGCCATTTGTACCTACATTACCATAGATGAAATCAGAGACATCGGCCGGACTTTGAGTTCGATGCAAAAATCTCCTGGTCCGCATCGAACATTGCATGGCACTACGGCCGCAGCAGCGTGGTCATGTCGAGAGCTCGAGATCTTATATAAAATCCATATATACTTAATTATGAACATTGACCATATCCAATCTTAATTATTAAACATCAATTACGAGATCAGAGCTTCTATTTCCATGTAATAGCATTGGTAATCACGTAGCCTATCACACTTTTGCGGACTTGCGGCTACATTATCTTTTGTATCGATACCCTGATATACCCGTCGCCCCCTATTTACTTTCCACACACCGGTTAGAAGACGGTTACAGTCGAAAATCAAACCGAGGCGCAACACAAAGCCAGGCCATAACCGAACATGCCTGGCACTGTCAGCAGGAGCGACGATGCGTCGTTAGCTCTCGAGCCCATATGCCACATCGTGACGCCGACGGGGATGCTGGGCTATGGCGTCAAGGAGGAGGAGACGAAGCGGGTGCTGGAGCGGCTGGTGACCACGGGCGTGCCGACGGCGCTCATCATCGACGCCGGGTCGACCGATAGCGGGCCCTCGAAGCTGGCGCTGGGCTCCACGACGGCGCCGCGCAAGGCGTACCTCCGGGACCTCACGGTGCTGCTCGCGCTCGTGCACAAGTTCAAGGTTCCGCTCATCTTCAGCTCCGCCGGCGGCGACGGGTCCGACGAGCACGTGCGGCTGATGCTCGAGATCATCGAGGAGATCTGCGCCAAGGCGGAGAACGCGTGAGTTGGCCCCCCCTTCTGCCTGGTTTTATCTACTACAGAAAGAGGACTAACGGTTACCACCCCGATTACAGGGCATACCGATTCAAGACAATAGCGATATTCGCCGGGGTCGAGAAGAAACTCGTAATCGACCGCCTCCGGAGAGGCAAGATCAGCGGCTGCGGGAGCGCGGTGCCGGAGCTGACGGAGGAGGCGGTCGAGAACACGCCACGCATCGTGGCGCAGCTGGGCCCCGAGCCGTTCACCGACGTGATGCGCGAACACCCGGACTTCGACATCATCGTGGCCGGGCGGGCGTACGACCCGGCGCCGCACGCGGGGTACGCGGCGTGGCTGGCGGGCGCGGAGGATGACCCGCCCGACTCGGAGACGGCGCGGCACAGCTTCGGCGCCTTCACGCACGTCGGCAAGATCCTCGAGTGTGGCGGCGTCTGCGCCGAGCCCAAGTCGCACGGCGCCCACGCCACAGTCTACCGCGGCGGCGTCTTCGACGTGACGCCCATCGACCCCGCGGCGCGCTGCACCCCCATCACCGTCGGCGCCCATACCCTGTACGAGAAGTCGCGCCCCGACGTGTTGCACGGGCCCGGGGGCAGACTGGACCTGCGGGGCTCGACGTTCGAGCAGCTCGGGGACGGGCGTACCGTCCGTGTTCGGGGCAGCCTGTTCCGCTTCTCGACGGCGAACGGGGAGCCCTACCAGTTCAAGCTCGAGGGCGCGAGGGTGATCGGCTATCGGTCGATGTTCATGGGCAGCTTCCACGACCGTAAGTATCCCGGTGTCCGGGATGAATACTAGTCCGATTGGCTAACACTTATTCTAGCCATTCTCATTAGTCAACTCGATGCCCTACTCGAACGCGTAAAAGCCTACGCCAAACTGCAACACAGAAACGCAGAAGGGACATGGGACCTAGGCTTCCACGTGTACGGAAGGGGAACGAACGAGGTCTTCCTCGTGGGCGAGGCTCTCGCCTCTACGCAGGAGCTAGCCGCGAGCGTCGCTAACATCGCCAGAATAGGATGTATTGTAAGCAGAGACCACTCCAATTCAGTGTACAAGAGACTAACGAAATCTCGTGCAGCACGGCAATTATCCCGGCCAACGCGCGACCTCGGGCAACTTCGCCTTCGGCCTCGGCGGCAAGATGGAGATCGAGTGCGGGCCCTGCGCCGAGTTCTCGTTGTACCACCTCATGGACCTGGAGCCCGGCGAGGAGCGGTTCCGGCCTCAGGCGAACGGCATGAATCCCACCAACGGTGCGCACGCGACAAACGGGATCAACGGAGAAGTCGAGGCAGCCCCTAAGCTGCGGCTATGGCGCACCGTGACCGTCATCGGCAAGGGCGCACAGCCCGAGCCCGCGACGAACGGTAATGGCGAGACCTCGTCCTTAAACGCAGAGGAAACAGCAGCAGCCAAGAAGGAGGGAGAAAAGCTAAAGAAAGAAGAAGAAGCCATCCGGTCCGGGCGCGGCCCAGCGCCGGGATCGACACCGAGCGACCAGATACCATCGGTGCTGGGTGACATAGCGCGCGTGCGGTCGAAGAACTCGGGGCCCTTCGAGGTGACATACGACGCGATGTTCGGGTCGGAGGCGGCGTACCACCTGGTGCGGCGGTCGGGGATGCTGAACCCGAAGACGGTAGCGGCGGCCGTGGACTGCCGCGAGGAGGACGTCGTGTGGAGCGGCTTCTTTGACCCGGCGCTCGCGTACAAGGTCACGACGCCGCGGCTGGGGCGCGGGGGCCGCCCCATGCCGAGCGGCGGCTTCATGGAGAGCGACGTCCACGCGTCGCAGAAGTATATCGGGTTCCTGAACATGAAGCTGCCCGACGACCTGGTCGCTAGCTTGGTCAAGAGCGCCAAGTGGTGATGAAGGGGGGTCAGTTCGCCCTGAAGGCGCGCGCAACGAGGATCAAGTTTTCATTTCTTCTAATCATCGGATCAGCGTCGTCGTGTATGCATAGCGTTTAATTAAATGTATTAATGATTATATTGGTCTTTGTTGACTTGGATCTACTGATGAGGATGCATCTCGAGCGGATGCAGTGCGGCCTGGGGAAATCCAGCTTGGTAGTTGAAGATGTCCCAAACAGTGTCGTCCCACAGGTTGTTGTTCGACAGGATGAGCTCCGCAAGCCACGGCTCCGATGCGCCGCCGGCTGGCAACTCACCGTTCACAATGTATGACTCTTGTTTGTGATAGATGGAGGTGCCTCCTGGACTTTCGTGTTCCGCGATTTCCACGGGTCGACCCCGCACCTCAGATGCGGTGCTCACAGCGTCGAGCAGGATTGAAACCCCCATCCGATCCGTGAGCCTGAGCTTGGTAGCATCCGCGCTGATAGGCGCTTGGCGTGCAAGAGTCTCGAAGAGGACAGCTGCCCTCCCGAATTCGTCCCGGGGGCTGGCTGCGCAGGTCTGAAAGATATGATGCGCCATCATGACATGGTTTGCCGCTAATTGCTGTTCGTCGGCGTGTACAGCGCTGTTCAGGCTGAAGTACCTGAGCAGGAAGACGGTCGCGAAGGCTAAGCCCCGAAAGTAGTTTTTAGGAGGTATTCTCTGGCGCTGTTGTAGAGTAAGGTTGTTTGTTTCTATCGGGTTATCATGAAGTCGCGCATTCGCGAGATATGCTATGCGAAGCGAGACCCCGAGGCCGAGCCTTAGCAATATGTCGCGCGAGGTTGCACCAGGTCGCAGTCTCGTTATAACCAAGGCGTAAAAATGCAACTTCGCGACCAAGACACTTAGTTCGGCGATATCGGACCAACCATCAGCGCAGGTGGTTTTTAACGTGTCAAGCTCCGAGTCCAGCATACGCACAAGAGAAGAGTCGATCTCGTCGTTCGAATTATTTGACAAGACATTGGCGAAGTTAGCTACGGCCAGTTGTACTCTTACCTGCGCGGCGAACTCGTTCGAGGGAGCATAGTCGTTTAAAATCGTGCGTATCGTCGCGAGATCCATATCGGAGGTCACCAGTGATGGAAGACCCAAGTGCATCCCGAGACTGCGACTATGGTCAACAACAGGGACCTCTCGGGGAATCGCGGTCTACGTACGCCGTGCAGACATAAAAACAGCCAAGCCATGTATTTGCTCTGGCTTGGGTACTACCCGACGCGACGCCGACACTGCGAAGTGAAGGCGTCGGCCGTTGGCGGTGCAAGCCCATGTACAGCGAGGAATTCAGAGCAATGCCGCAATAAAGCCAGCTTGGGTCTTGTGTCTGGGACTCGACCGGCATCGGCCACATGCACAAGTACAAGAGCGCCTGGATCTTTTGCAGGGGCAACGGGGCGTTTAAGATCTCGGTCTTTACCAACCCGTCGTAAGGATCTCGTATGCGGTTGAATAGGCCGTCGTTTGAAACTTCGATGCGCGCTGAAACAACCGCGGCGATGGTCCAAAAAAGAAAAGGCGATGAATTGTATATGGCATTCATGGATATGGAACCTATGATGGGGAAATATGGGCGGAAAAAGGTAGCAAACCTTCGGGCCCGACTTGTTAGGTATGAAACTGGAAAGTCAAGAGGGTATCTACAGACGCCGTGACACTTACACTTTGAATACTTCGACTACCGCCTGGGCTTCTACGACGACTCCCCCAATCTCAAGGGTATCCACGTCCAGTTCGAAGTCATCGAGAATCATTTCCTGGGGAGAGTGGCGGGAAGTACCGGATGATCCTTGGGACGGCGAGCCGGCAGTCGACGCGCGATGCTTTATGAAGGTTTCTGTGTCAAGTTGACCGCGCAGTTCTTGCAACTCTTTGGACATTGCCTCGAGCCGCCTGTCATAAACGGGCACATCATATTAGCATCGGGTATAATCGAGATTCATTCATTGAAAGGCCATGGCATTGGACCTGGGAACAGATGCATACTTTCTGGCCGGTGTCCTCTGAAACGCCGGGTCCACGGTGCAAGTAAGTTGCCTCGCCTGACATCTCGAGCATGGTTCCGGAAATTTTGCTCTGGAGTCGCATCGAAGCTATTCTTTCGGTTAGTGACGTAAACCCTCCAGCTATTGCTCATATGAGAGATCAGATGGGATTGCTGACGTGCCTTGGCTTGTTTACACTCGGTGCATGTCTTCACCGGACGAATCGCGGGCCAACTGGGTGCCCGCGATGCCATTGTCACGAGCCCGACTGGAACGTGTAATAACTCCTTTTCAGTCCCAGAGGTAGTCGTCAAGTTATGAATGCGCTTTCCGACTGGGGAATTGGAATACCGGATATCTCGACCGCTACCTGAAATGGGTCCAGATGTAGGTTTTACTGTCGGCGCGACGACGTGTGCAAAGAAATCCCGGCTGTCGATTTTCCTAAGAATCTAGGCGAGACACAGACGTTTTAACGGTGATCCTGTGGTGTAATAGCGAGCCATGGAGCCAGGCTACTTAACAGCTGTAAATACAGAGTTGAGTCGTCAACCCAGACACGCACGTGATAGCACAAGGAAGACGAGGCCAACATACGCAGAGTATATCTACTGAAGTTGTGTGCTAAGTACTTAAAATATGGGGATATCCGACGAGTCGGGGAGCCTTTGAACAGGCCGTTACTGATTTGAACGGCGCAGGTAGAGGGTTTACCAATGCTAACAAATTTACGTAATTGGCGTTGTCAACGAGCTGTTTCGATCTCTACGCATTGCAATTCATCACGTGAGAGGGGAACATGATAGAAAAAGAGAAAGCACATTATTTTACGTAGGTCATATGAGAACGTCGCCATCGGGGAGGACCAGGCGCTGAAGGAGCATACGGTCACTGCATAGGAACTAGGTGTATCGCGTTATTTTCGTGGTAAGGGGGTAGGGGGGTAGGGGGTTCCAAAGTAAACCCCTTGTGCATCGCCAATCCAGAGGCCACTCGGCTTCTTAACAAGTAGAAAATATTGCGAAGTACCCCAGTAGCATGGAATGCAACGCGTGTACGTGTAACGTATGGGCCGAGCATAGACCGTGTAATAGATGGGGCTCTGTTTTACGGGGATCCAGGAAGAGACGAATTCATGTCCGAACGCTAGCATGATTCTACAAAAGAAACAAGGGATGTCGAGCGCCGGTGGCAGAAGCCCTGATACTGAGGTTGCAGGCGCTGTGGAGATGTATGCTCTGGGTGTATACAGTAAATACATGTACGTATTTAAACTACCTATGCAAGTCTGGTTGCAACTCTGCTGATGGGACTCTTAACGGGTTATGTGTGCATGTAACTCCATTCGACATTCAATAGGACAAGGGTCCGATATTTTTGTTTCAGTCGAGATATCCTTGCTGATACTATAGATGCGACTCGGGTGGTTCTGAGTAGATATTCAATTATGTACGTCAGAAGGTAGTAGACAAGGCCGTACATACATGTCCCGAGTAGCCCTAACATCAGATTGTGCAGACGGGATCCTGCGGCCGCAGTGAACAAATAACAGGACCGCCCTTGATTACATACCCTGTTACAGCCACAAAAGAGCGACCAGCTGCAGGCCGGTGCATTTGACGGCTCAAATTATCCCATACGTAGCGCACATTTACGTGCGTACTGCTTTTCAGCTGCACACTTCGCGTATACTAGTACCTAACTCTTGTGCTGCAGCTGTTGATGGTCCTAACCTGGCACGCCTGCTTTTTAATCTTGGCGGTCAGGCTGCCGGGGCTGAGTTTTATTTGGCGGGGGATGGGGGGCATTGGGGGTACTAGTCGTACAACCATGCAGCTGACCGCCTCGACTGCTATTGCAGGGCGCCGGTGAGTATATCGAATGCAGTCACAGTTGTGCTCCCCGGAATAATCAAGTTAACTCAAGGCCACTGGGCCAGCTTACTACGTAGAGACAGATGTTGCCACTCTTTTGACAGATATCGTGCTATCATATCACGGTTACTAAGCCCTACCTAATAAGCTAATATATTATTGTATATATATTTCACGTTATATGTAGGTACCCACCTAGTAGCTCCCAGTTCCCCCGCAGTTTGTTCCGGCCCTCAGTCTCCGCCTCATTTGGTCCAATATGGTAATAGTCCCGACCATACAAGATACTCCCACGGATGATCTACACTGCCTCTGATATTTCCAATGAGGCTGTGGAATCCATTGGGGAGTATACGCGTCTCTCGCCTTCTACCCCCTCGGCAAGATCCTGTGTGTAGGCACTCTGTTCTCTCATTTCCCTTTCCAGTCCACAGTATACGAACAGTGAGGCGCCTCCAAGAGCACAGCCCAATGAGCGATTCGGCCGCATGCGGCCGAGCGTACCCAGACGCTAAAAGTTGCCTTGTGGGTGTGATGTGACATCCGCCAACGTGAAGGGATCTCATCGTTATCCAACTTCCATGGGGTGATTGGAGCACCCGAGGGGGGATGGCCGGGAGGCTTGGTCTCTTTCCCAGAACGTCGTTTTCTCTTTTAAAAACCCGCCTCGTGATACCCTCATTTGGGGCAAGGCGCTTCTCGGTGGAGCGCTAGTTCTCCAATATCGGCACTCGGAACCAATCACGGCGGTCGTTACTTTCTCGTGCTGGTCCGTTGTTATTGCATCCTCTCAGAGGCCGGGCTACTCCTGCATTCGATGGCTTACCACCAGCTAGCCGTGGCACCGATGCTTTCATGATGCGCGTGCTGAATGGAACCCGACATGGGCATGCGAACTTGACCTCGGCAGGTATTGCTTTGTTGGCGATTGCGAGTTGGCTAATACCGATAATCTCCGTTGTGCAACCTGACCCGGATGCGCCGGAACGACCCATAGACACCCGCCTGTCATCGTGCCATGCCGATCGGTGCTGACGTAGGTGACGGCGATGACAGCAACCAACCTCCCTCCTACTATAATTCGCCTATTTCCGAAGGCGGCCTAAATGCTGACCTGGGAAACTACCCGATAGCACTATTGCCCGGCTACCGCTTTCGGTAGATACTTCCCCGCGGTCAAAAGAGTATGGTCCCATTCGAACAGACACGACCCACGTTACAGTGCCACCCTGTTCTGCCGCGTTATGCGTATCATCATCTTTCACATGCCAGTAAATTCCCCATAACGTTGGTTACCCTGACAGATAACGCGCGTATCCAGAAGGTAGTTGGCCTTCGTCGACATGTCGATGCTGATAATTCCGCCAAATAAGCGGCGCTCCGAAGGTTCCTGTCGGAAGCCCCCGGAAGGGCTACCATCTGCCGAAAAATACCGCTGCGGGTTGTGGAATTTCCTGAACACGTTTCTGCCCCACCCCCTTCACTGGCTGTGTTGTTTCGTGATAACCATAATGCTAGACCCTGCGCAATCCCCCCAAGATAGTACACCTGTATTATCGAGTTAGGCGCTCCGGATCGTTCGCAAGTTCAACGGATCGGTAAGATGTAGATAGCCGGACCGAATGGATGCCCGAATTCAACACCGTCGCTGTATAGAATAGCGTCCAGTTCTACCCAGCACCGTCGGTGAGTTAAGTGTCGTAGAGACAGGAATCACATCGACAGGGAGGGTCCGCGTGAGAATCTTCGTCATTATGTCCCGGGGACGTCTAATAGGTTGCAATGAACCGTCCCGCTGCTCGTACAGTTGATGCGAAGTCTTCTCTGTCGTTTTGCGTCTGCTTTTGCTCGATGCTTCCTTGCGTCCTCGACTGAAATACCGACGGAAAGGAAGCTTGCACGAAGTCGGCGGTAAGGCATACAAGCACGGCACTGAGGCGAGAGCATTAGTATAATGTACAACGTCGATTCTTCTCTGATCACGCCCACCATCGTGGCAGTCCACTTGGGCTCGGTAGTTTGAAACAGGGATCCAGCGGAGCAAGAGTATATCCCGACTGCCTGGTCGTAGACGGTCCGCAGCGGGACTTGGATGTCCACGAGTCTGCCTAGGGCGTAGGTGAGTACAGGGGCGTAAATGATGTGTTCCGCGAAGACATCTCGTGCGATGTATAGCCGCATGTCCAATCCCAACTCCTCTTAGGGTGCTCCGCCTGAGACGCTCAGGATTGTAAACCCCTATTATCACATTGGTGATTAACCCCCTCCAGCTATCGTAATCAGACTCTCTGTGTGACTAGAATGACGGATAGGGTGCGATCGTAACGTCCCGGGACTTGACCGATCAAGATGTTGCGCGTGGGACGAATAATCGAGGTCGCATGCCAACGCTCCTACCGTCTCGACCGTTCCAGGTTGCTTCGATTCCGCTACCGTTCCTCTGAGGGAAGAACCGAGGTTAACATTACTAAAACGTGCGGCTCAGTGGAAGCAAGGTCGTTCTTTTCGCGAAGGAGATTGAAAGAGAGGAAATTGCTGCGTCGGAGATGCCCGAGGAGCGAGAGTAGCCAGACTGTGATCAAGTGCGGCTGTTCCCCACTGATGCCTGCCGTCTGAACCTTCACGTCGAACGGGATACCTCGCTGAACCATGGCTTCCTCCAATAAACGTGATACCATAGTCCTTGTCCGGAGCCCGCCTCTCAGGGGCAAGAGAAAGACTCCGGCACCATCACCGTACCAAAGCTCTAGCCCCCAGCAAGATGTCAGCATGATGGCATAGACCGGCCCACCGCATTCGACGTGGAATGAATCGTGGACCGGATCAAGGGAACGGAAGACTGAGACCGTCCATGTCTATTGCTCACAGCACAATCGGAGCAACACTCCAAGTCGACCGGAACTCCGCAACAGTACATCCAGGTCGATCGTACGTAGGTCGATACCGGCGACGTCGGCTTGATCCGCGTCGGATCCGATTAGGGGGCGATCGAAGATTCCAGGCATGATTCAATCGTTCCTCCTTCTGCTCCTTGCCATTTCCATAGTGTTAACGCATAACTCCCTCCTGAAGAAGTCGAAGACTCGAAACCGTGGCCTTGTGCGTGTGTGTATGTGCGCGAGCACCACCCTTGCCAACGCGGACTTTTACCACATCCTATTCGTCCTCCACTCTCGACTTGGTGATTTCCACGGATTAGACATGACTGATATTGGCGATAATAAATTGGTTGTACACCATGCCTGTGGCTCCTTGCCCAACCAATCCTTGTCGTGATGCCATTTGTGCCTCGGCAGCCTCAGGTACAATGCAAGTCTCGCTTAGTATAAGAAGAAAGGTAGTGTGCCGAAGCAGAATGGAAACGTCCCTGGCATCCAATTATTAACATTCATTATCCGGTGCCACCTGAGCCCTCCACGCCATTACTCGCCATCGACAGAAATCCAGACGAGCTGAGAAGGAAGCTTCGGCCATAAAATTGCCTCGTTACCCCGAAAAAAGTAATCGTCCTCTCGGTTTGTGAGCTTCCTAGTCTTCGAACTCAAAGGCCTCTTTTGCGCTAACGGTTGGGTAGCGGTACGTGATACAGTAGACAGAACCCGGGTTGGCGACATCGGAAAGGAGTAACGACACAACTCGGCATCACTCGAATACACTAGCCCAACGGGACGAAACTTGTGTCTGGTTGAAGTCCACACCGCAAGAGGGTGCTGTTAAGGTTCATAAGTACCCCATGAACTTCAAGCGGAGCCGGTCAGGCCGCTCATATTCCAATACAGGAGATCGGGATTGGAACGTCCTTCGACGATAATGCAGCTCCGCTGCTCATTCACAAGCCACGAAATGAGCAGTACATGAAGCAGGATGCGGAGGCCCAGATGGACTAGGAAGATACTCACCCCACGGCCGCTCGCGCCAAGAACAAAATCTCAAGGTAAAGCTCATCAAGAAGAAAGTCCAGATAAGTGAGAAATACCTACAGAGACTGAAAATTGAGAGGGAGGAACCGAGGTATAGTAACCTCGGAAGGGATGCGGATATATATGAGGGAATCGTGACCGTGCCCCTATGATGGAACAGCAGCGGGCCCTACTGCAACCTGGATTTGAGGATGTCAGGCTTCGTTCCGCGCTATCCTTTGCCCTATTCGTCATACGTGTGCGAGTGCCAGCATGCGTGCATTCATCCCTTTCTCTCGGATAAGATTCTTCCCGTACTATCCGGATACACATCGCAAGCCTGTATTCAACCAGGAAACTGGGACTTGATCCGATGTCGTTCCGATAGTTGTACAGCGGTTGGCTGCAACGCTCCAATAAGACGTCATCGGCTAGCCTAAACGCTTGCTTATCGCTGCCGATGCGCACATCCGAAATGATGCATCGATTCCTCCGTGACGAGCTCGTCCTTGGGGTTCCGAAAACGGTCGTGCACCTCCAGTATGAAGCCTCCCGAGTATCCCCTTGAAGAAACCAGCACGGATTATTGCGAAAGCCTTCGAGGGTTCTATATGTAAGGTCGACTCCAACCATGATATCATCTGCCGAGTTCCGACACCTTTTGGAGGATTAAAGGATCAGTTAGCGATCGCCGCCGCGTTGTGGTACGGAATTACCAATTGGAGCAGGAACCGCAGCTTTCTGGTCCCCACGCAGCCGCACAATTGGCCAATATGTCGAATCGGATGTCCACGAAGTATGGCTCTCCCCTGCTTCCGCAGGCTACGACATGCCTTTCTCCATTCTGAGCTCCAGCGGTAGTCACTCATCGTCGAAGGATCCCTGTGAATCCAAGTCTGCTTTTACTTTCCCCAGTTCCTCGCCGAGCTGTCGAGATCGCTTCTTCCCATGACCGGTCGGGTACTCCACGGCGGGATACCGATCTCGTGCAAGATAAGCCGAGTCGTCCATGGCTCTCAATATCCGAGCTCTCATATGATAGGTCCTCTGCTTCCGCATCGACCTCCGGTTCGTTCCCTGCGCTTGCAATCCGGCAGCATCATCGCCCTTCCCCGTCCCGCACGTGGAATAACACCTCATTCGTCCAAATGGGCCAGCCAGCCGGCAGAGTAGTGTCCATAATAGCCATCGTCATCGTGCACCCTTCCAGAGTGGGCCGTCTCGTCAAGTCGCGCCGGCGGCGATCGGGGGTGTCGAGCCAAGCCTTCGAAAGGGCGGTTCGTAATCCACGACTCCAGCAGCCGCGTTCCGCAGCGTGCGCTGCCCTCGATATATAGACTCTCTCCTTTCTGCCGCACCTAGCCAGCGAACATGGCTCTAGGCGCGTCAGCGACGCACTTAATAAACCGTAACCGTAGGAGGTCCACGTAATCGCACCCCGGAATACGCGAGGCGACATGTCCGTACGGACATGCAGACCCCTACCCGCCTGCAGCACCTGTGCGGGAGAGATGGGGGGATAGGACCAATTTGACGGTCGGGCATCGTTAATCTGACGGTCTTTGGACGTTGCCAACCAATAACGGTTCAACTTAGAGGGGCCTCGACGGGAGGAGTTTCTTCAACCTCGCGTAGCCCCTACGATAATACGCTTGGCATTGCAGTAATACTCACAAACGCGCGACCGCTTTGGCGGCATCGGTACCATCCATTGGATGACGGCGTTACGAAAGCGAGGGAGAACGGCCTATCATCCTGCCTCCGTTACGGTCGCAGAAAAGACTAACACCCTACAGGAAGGCCGTGTGAGGGGGCGGACTTGGATTTTGAAGTCATCAATTCCTCCGTATCCGCCCTTTGATGAGGCTGCTCCCAGCTATGGTCGATCGCCCCATAACCGTACGAAGTACAAAAAGACCAATGCATGACCACCGGGCGGGATTTGATCGTTTCAGCGATTGGCCCATTTCCGAGAAATCGCGTCTCGGCCGAGATGCGCTCTTGTTGCTGATTCTCTTGGTTGATGGTAGAGGACGCTAATATGCACGTCATACCAGTCTTTCCCACTTAGATTACATGTGCTGGGTAGGCTACAATATTGGTGACCCTGGAGCCCCTATCAACTGAAGTATCTAGCAGCGAATCTAGTGATTGAAGAACATGCGGTGTCTAATTCAATGCTACCCGCCGGCGACCGCGATTATTCCTATGGTAGCCAACGGAAGCCAACGACTTGCTGTTGTCTATCACCACAATATAACAATCATCAAGCTCAATATCGCTCATTCCCGTACCAATCACACAGAAAACCCCAGCAGACCGTGAACCTAACGCCCCGGACCGTAGGAAGAACACCCGCCCCACCCACAGTCCTCCCTGCTACCCTCCCCCACCAGGAGGATCGAAGGATGGCCGTGTGTGGGGTGGTCGCGTCCCCGTTGCGGCTCTTCGGCTCCCTACGTTATACACATACGTACATAAAGTAGGGCTGGCTGGCGGGCTAACTGCCCGCCCATACCCGCCCTTGGCGGCGTCGGGGTCTCGCGATCATTCCCTGCCGGACGTCTCGTTAACTGCCTCCATCGCCTAGCACTAGCTTATTTGCCCAGAAGGCCCGTGAGAACTTCCCAGGAAGCTACTGTACGGTATGTGCGTGTGTGAGTATGTATATAGCCGTTGAGGGAAGGAGGGCCTAGAAGGGAGGAGGCAGGGGAGCTGCCCTCAGAAAGGCAGGTTGGTAGGCAGGCAGGCAGTCAGGTAGTGGGTGGGTGGGTGGTAGACAGGACCAGATGGTCGTTCTGCAGCAGGCAGGCAGCCTCTCTCTCGTTCGCCCGATATCGCGCCCGCGGTTACACGGCATGGCGAACCTACGGAAGACTATGCAGTTCTGATATCTGTCGAAATGCTGCTGCCGCAGGGCTGCGGTTACACCGTAACGGTAAAGTAATCAGTCAAACCCTGGCGGCCGATCAATCAATGTACCGCGCGATCAGACCACCACCCACCAAATAGAACATCTCTTCACCTGCCCCGACGCCGCCAAATGCGTAGGTAATCACTCTGTAACGCAATGCAATGAAGACAAGAGACGATCAATGATGATGGTTCCCTTCCTCTTCTGCATAGGTGGGCTACCTAAGGTTAATGGTGTCGCCCGTTCTATTATCACCTTCGCGCCGCCGAGAGTGTCCGATGCTAACGCCCTACGCCGACCAGCTTCGCCAGTGGGAATAGACCAGGAACAAGAAAAAGCCCCTTTCAACGAATTACACCACGCACATACTCACACACGTATATATACAGGTTTGGTGCGCAACATCCCGAATGCCAAGCACGTATAAAATCCCACCCTGTAACATGCGGTGTTTTCCTTAAAACGCCGGTTCGAACCCAACCTACCTACCAAACGGATATAACCCTCGCCCTCCGCTCGTTGAAGCGCGGTTCACCCCTCTTAACGTCTCTCACGTGCCTCCGATCTATGCAGGTTGGGAGAAATAATGGCGGGAAATTCTGGCATCTAGTGCGAGGAGGGAAGGACGCTGACGATTTTCTTTCGTGGTTATTCTCTTCGTACAGGACATAATAAGGCGACGATGGTGGTACATGGCTTTTATTTGCTCTTTTTTTTTTTCAGTCCGGCCGCGGAGACTCTCGCGGGTAGGGACAGATTGTGGGATAGGATGTGCCGCACGTTGCCTCTCCAAGCGGGCTTAATCAATCTTGATGGAACCGTAGATCTTGTGCACGAACCACCAACTCGAGAAGAATCCAATGGAGCCTAGCGAAGACGTCAGTACAACGATATACGGGATATAAAGGGCAATATAAAGGGCGCATACCTGTGAGGATGAAGAAGAGGAACGAGATCAGGGCGCTGTATCCGGTATACAAGACGATACCGGAGAGGCCGCTGAGCTGGAGCTTGCTGACGAGGTATATCAAGGCATTAGCAAAGATATACCCTGCGCTCATGCCCGCAGCCAAGAACGACCTCCACTGCCAGTGGTAGTTCTCGGCGCACAGCAGGAAGTACACCAGAAGTACCGTAACCGTGGCGCAGGTGATAATCATCAGGCCGTAGCAGAGGAACAGGAAGCCGAACATATAGTAGATCTTGTTGAACCAGATCGAGTTCATGATGAAGTACAGCTCCACGAAAATGGCACCGAAGGGCAAGATGCCGACGAGTAGCATGCTCGGGATCGGCTTGAGGTAAGTGGTGGTGGGCGGGATCTGGCGGGGGATCTGGTTGGTCCGTACGGGAGGCTCGGCAGGGCGCGCTCGGAAGCCTAGCCAAGAGCCAGCCACTGACAGAGGCACCGATATGATAAACCAGATAGCAATAATGACGAGCATGGTCGTAAACGGAACGGCGCCGGAAGCATTGTTGGCCCAGAGGAAGAGGTTCAGCAGGAAGAAGGTCGAAAAGACGATGCCGGGAACCAGGGTCGGGGTCAAAGCAATGTTTAGCTTCCACTTCTCACCACCGAGAGACTTGTAGGTCCTCGAGGAGACGTAACCTCCTATAAAACTGAGAAGGGTGTAGAGGAACATGATGATAGTTCCTAGAGAGCCTCTATTCGACGGCGACAAGAAGCCCAGCAAGGCGAAGCAGATGGTGAAACCGGTGATAACGAAAAGCTGTGCGCCATTGCCAAGGAAGACGGAGAGCAGGAGAGGATGCGACGGGGTGCGGAAGACATCCCCGTGTACCAGCTTCCAGCCCGAGTCCTCCTGAACCCCGTCCTCCAGGGCGGATGTGCCAGACAGATCATCGAGGTTGATCGAGTCCAATCGGTTGTACCTCGCAATGTCCTTCTTTAAAGCTCTGAAGAGAACCGAGGTGACGGTAACAGTCAGGAAAATGACGACGACAGCCGAGTTGACAAGGGAGAACCAGTGGATCTTGGGGTCGTAAACGTGCAAGTACTTGTCCCAACGCGTGGCCCAGGCCGTCTCCGACTTGGTCCAGTATACGCTGTAGGTGAACTGAACCCTCGTCTCAGCGTCCTTCTCCTCGGAGAGGACAACGGAAGAGTGTTCACCGCAGTCGACATTCCCGCCATACGACTTGCTGCTCGGCTGAACGAAGACACCAACAACTCTCAGCTGGTCTTGGTGTCCGCTGACTTCATGGTAGTCGACCACAATATCGTAATGGTTATTGAAGAAGACCTGGGGGTCACTCTCGCCGATGGAGGTATAGCCCAAGGCGAAACCCGGACTATAGAAGGTGGTCTGGGTGAGCTCGTCGGTTATCGGCTGCCCAGCCGGCAATCCATCGATCAGCCAGTTCAGCGCGTAACCCTTAAGAATGCGCTTGTTGACAAAATGCGCCGAGGATCGGTCGTATGTGGTTTCGCAGAGCTGCTTGCAGGTCTCATTCTGGGCCATGTGCAATTCGAAGGGCGAGGTCATTATCCTATCGCCAAACAGAATGCTTCCCAGACTCTCGGAGACGTATTGGGGACCGTTCTCAGGCTGACAGAAGTGAAATTTCTCATTGTAATAGTCGTACGACATGACAGAGTGGAGTAGAGCATCTCGCTCCGCGGCGACCGGCTTGACGCTGTTAACGGTCAGGGGAACAAGATCGCCGGGCTTGTATGAAGTCGGTGCGACACCGGGGAGGTAGAAGGCGGATGTAAGCTGGGGCAGGGCCAGAAGCGCGGCAGAGAGCAACGCCGATGAAGGCGCCGCCATCTTAGATTTCATATTGACTGTTTTCCGGATTCTTAGTGTTATTCTCTTTAAAGGTCTGACGACGTGAGGCTGCCGCTTGACATAAAGAATTGAAAAAAGAAACTTACGTTGACCAGAAGATAGGTACGAAGAGGCTGGTCGAGGGATAAGCGAGCGCAAGGGCTCCTTTTTATAGTAAACCTTGCGCAGACCAGAAACAGCAAGCAAGATATACGTGCTAAGTTAATAGGAATGCTTTAAAGAATCATCAATGAGAGTGATCAGAACTTTAAAGACGGACGAGGGGTCTACTTGGACTTGTTCTCTGTGGGGGATCTCGGATTATGTGCGAGATATTGAAATGGTCGTTGCAGGAAGTACGTAAGGACAAAGTAGCAATAGCCTCACAGATCGTTGACCCGGTTAACCAAAACCAGGTTGGAAATAATTTCAGTTCAGGAGTTCAAAGCCGTTGGTTGACAACTGTCCCCTAAAAAATGACCCTCCCCCAAACATTCGTCATGGGCGGAGCTTTGCGCGGTCCCTTACTCCGACCGGTACGTACCCAATCCACCCACAACCCTTCAAGGTTCCATGGGATGGAACCGGGGGGGGAGACCATGACTTATCGTTATCGTTATCGATAGGTGCTGTTGTGTTGTTACCACAAGGGGAACCGTAAAACACCACCTACAGGGATCGGTGCCACCACCTACAACCCCTACCATGCACCGCCACGCCCCATATTTTCTAGATCATATACACCACCTAGAAAAAAATAATTAGCTCAATTTAAAAGCGGTTAGAAAAAGAGATTTGCTATTTATACTGTATCCCCCTTGCTATTCGTGCTATGTCCCACTTTTAACAGCTGCCTACAGCCGCCACAGATCTGCCACCTGTCAGCTCCCAGCTGCAATTGCAACGCTTTTAGCTATAATTATTTTTTTCAATTACAACCCTTTTATAACAGTTATAACAATTTCGTCGCAACAATAACGCATTATTTCGGCCATAACGGCTATCCTGAATCCTAAAAAAGGCGGCGCGTACGGCCGTAACGCTTCGGATCTCAGGGTGGAATTAGTTAGAAACTGACAGATGGCAGATCCGTGGCGGCTGTAGGCAGCTGTTAAAAGTGGGATACAGCACGAATAGCAAGGGGGACACAGCACAAATAGCAAATCTCTAGAAAAAACGTAGAGTATAATCTCAAATTATACGCTTTACGTAAATCGCTAAAGAAAACTACGTTAATATTAATAATAAAAAATGGCGCTTCGGAATTAAACTAATATATATATATATAAAACTATAAATAAAAACGGTTTTAAACCTGTTTATATTCGTATACCGACTTTTAGAAAATATAATTAAAAAAAATTAACAAATAAAAAATAAATAAAAAACGTATTAATATATAAAATTTTACCGAATTTAATATAATATTAAAAAAAACAAATATAAAATAAACGATAAAAAATTAATTTAAAAATAATTTTAAATTTTATAAATAAATAAATATAAATATAAATAAAATATAAATTTTATTAAAAAAGTTAAATTATATAAATAATTAAAAAATAAAAAATACAAACTTAAATTATTTTAAATTTAAATATATTTATAATAATTTTTTAATTAAAAAATATTATAATAATAACGAAACTAAATATAATCTTAAATCGCTTCCGAATTAAACAAATAATAATATTAATATTCCTTATAAATATAATTAAACGGAACTAAAAAATAAAATATTAACAAACCGCTTTAAAACCAGTCGCAAATTAATTTTAAACTTAAAAAAAATCTTATTTAAATTATTTTTAAAAAATATTACTTATAATATTTAAAATAAAATAAAAATATTAAAAATAAACGGCAAACAAAGTAAATATAAATATAATACGGTTTTTATATAGTTTAAAAACGTTTTATTTAATTAATTATTTAAAAATTATTATAATTATTTAAATACGATATTAATTTAAATAACGGTTATAATATCGAAATTTTCAAAATATAATAACATTTAAATATACCGGCATATTCTTAAACTAATTTTAAAAAGTACGGTTATTATTACTAATATAAATTACCCAAAACTATACCGGAAATTATAAATTTGTTAAATTTTAATTAAAAACTTTTTAATTATAAACCTTTTTAAATAATTATAATAAAAAAATTAAAAATATAATTAAAATATATTTTCGGATGGCTTTTAAACTATTTCGCTAATAATCCATATAATAAATACAATTTATAATATATTAAAATAAATCGTACAAAATTATAACATTAAATAATTTATTATAAATACATTTAATAACCGTACAAAAACAATATTAAAATTATATAATAAACCGATTTAAACCCGTTTAATATATTATTAAACTTATTACTGCTTTAGAATTTTCTATTATAAATAGCTTTATCTATTAATATTTGTCATACATTTTTAATACGATTAAATTTTAATTTCGTAATTAACCCTTTTAAATTAAAAGAAAATTACGATAAAAAAAACTAAGTTATTAGGACAATAATTACGAAATCGGACAATAACGTAAAAACGGAATATATAAAATTTAATCTCGATTTATTACAAAATTAATTTATTTTTTAATTTTTATTACGCTTTAAAACGAATATATTAAAAAAAAAATATAATTATCGGGTATTAAAATACGGAATAACATATTAAAATAACCTTATTCGTATTTTTAAACGAAATAATATATATATTTTATACGTATAAAAAATATACCGAAAACGGTTTATAATTAATTTAAAAATAAACTTTATTTATCGGTTGCTTTTATAATTATAACGCCGAACTATATTATTTCGTAATACCGTTAAAAAATAATATTACTTAAATTAATTTTAATTTATTTTAAATATTTTATATTAAAAATATACTAGAACGGTTTAAAATTAATTATTATTTATTTATAAGAATATGTACTATTAGGTATCTAACGTAGCTGATCTATTTACTATATACATACATATTAGTTCTTATAAACGCGACCGGAAGGTACCTCCAAAAACCGTACCTTTTAAAAGGCCGGATAAAAAACCCGATTAATAAAAGTTTTTTAATACGGTAACAAATGCGATTACGTATACGATTAATTTGATTAATTCCCAAAACCACTAATTACTCCAATTGTTGCCGACACAGTAACGGAGCCGAAACTTTAATAATCTAACTCCTTTAGGTTTAGCGTTACCTAAAGGAACGGTAACCCAAGCTGGATTTAAACCAGCTATCTTTTAAAACTAACCGAAACAAGGTACCTAAGCTTGTCGTAATTAAAAGAAATACCTAGGCTCGCGACTACTAAGCTATTAGGCCATTATTTATTTATAAACCGTATAAAATATAATTTATATAATTATAATTATTCTCCTTAAAAGAGATATAATCGTAAAACCAAATTAAATAAATAAATAAATTATATTATCGGTTGTTAAGCTTTATTAAACCCCAACCTTATAGCCCTTATCGATAATTATTTTTAACGGAATTCTGGACGGTTTTTGCAATCCGGAATAACCGAATAAATTATCGTTCGTAATTTTCCTTATATTGATTTAAAAGTTAAACTTCGACGTTCTTAAGCCCGTTATCGTTATTTTTCAATTTTGCTAGCAATTTTTCTATAAGCCGGATATTTTTTGGTATAAGTTTATACAAAAACCAATTATTTCCGCCGTTTTAAATTAAATCGTATCCGAAAATTAAAAATAAAACCCGATTTTTTTTAGATAGGTTGTTAATATCGACGGAAGTGTCGATATATTTTATTCGGTTAATTATTTTATTTAAATCGGGTAATTTAATTAAGACCGTTTCCGTTAAGATTCCGGAAATACGGAATACTAGGACTTTATATTCGGACTTAACCGGCATATTTTGGTTATTTTAATTAATAAGGGTTTAAAAAACTCTAAAATTAATTAAGGTTAAAAAAAATAGCTATCGTAAAATTAGCGAAAGGTTATAAAGCAACTATCTTATACGGACTTGAAATTTATTACGAAAAGCTTAATATCTCTTAAATCATTATTTAAGATTCCCCTTATTAAACCAGCTAAAAGGTATAAAGTTTATTAAGGTCGAAGCTTATCGGCATTACGTAATAATCGGTTTCGAGATAAGGCTTTTCGTAACCGAAATATAATTTATCGTTACCGTAAAAACTATTAATAATTACCGTATTCGAAAATATTAAGCAAAGTATTTATCGTGTTAATTATTGGTATAATTACTTTATATCTTTAACTTAGCCTGTATAATACGGCTTAAATCTAACGACCTTATATATAATTATAATTATATTTAAAGCTAAAATTAAAAAATTTACTTTAATTATAATATTAAATTAAATATATATATATTAATTTCTTATAAAATTTTTTTATTTATTTATTTTATTATACGGGAATTTTATACCTATTATCCGTTATTATTAAATATTATTCCGTATAAATTTCAAAATAAATTAATAAAAAAATTTCAAATTTAAGAAATTTTAAATTTAATAATAAGTAAATACTTTATATAATTTATATCTAATTTAAAAATATCCTAGATATAATTTTAAATAATATTTCTATATATTATATTAATTTACTTTAATCCGATTCAAAACGTTATTAAAATATATCAAATTATATTAAAAATATAAGATAACTAATTTCCGTATAATTTATTAACTTTAACGATCGAAAATAAATAGAACCTTTTAATTCGTAAAAAACGATTTTAATAATTTCCAGAAAAAATAGACATTGCTAGTATTAAACGTAAATTAAAACTAGATACCGACCGGTTTTTAAACGAACGTTAAATACGAGAAATATATTATTTTAGTTATAAAAATAGATTTTTTTTAAATATTTTATATTTTATATAACTAAAAGTTAAGCTAAAACGTTTTAAAATTATTTCTATTTATAAATAAACTTATCCTTTAAAATAATTTATAATAAAACGAATTTATATTTACTTATAAAAATAAATAAATCTAAACATAATATATTTTTTAATTAATCTTAAATCGTATTATATTTATATTAACTACTTTTTAAATATCGTTATTTTTAATTACGTTTATCTTAATTAAAAAATAACTATAACGTATTATAAATTTTTTAATCGTTTATTTTATTAATTAAAAAAATTAAAAGGTTTTAAAATACAATTTAAATATATTTATAAATTAATTTTAAATAAATCTTAAATAATTTATATTATTACTTTTAATATAACGTACTATACAAACAAATCGCTTATATAAACAAATCGCTCGTTTTTTAACACTTTATAATAACGAAATTAAATAAATTAACTATAACGTAATAAATTAATTTAAATTACTTAAATTTTTTATCGCCAGATATCTCTATAACTTCCTCATAAATACGCGCATTATATCCGGGCTTGTCGTAAACGCCACACTTCCATTTTTTCATCTAAACCCTTTTATAACAACTACCTTTAACCTCTATTAATTACAATTACTTACTACTACCCTTCTTCTTAACTATAAAAACCCTTATTTTCCCTATAATAAACGTTCCCTTTTTTTAAAAACGTATATTTTTAATTTTCCGACGTTTATTAAGAACGTAATTTGTTTTACGAAAATAACCGTTCTTTTTTTCCAAAAAAACAATTTTATATAAAAACAATAAGTTATTTCTTATTAAAAAATTAACCGATTTAATTATCTTTGTCGGCAAGCTACCTTAATAATTTCTGATTTTCTTTTACAAATAACGTCCCCGTCGAATCGCTTTAATAATATTTTTAAAAGTTTTCGCAAATGGAAAAATAACGGAATTGGCAAAAATAAGTAAAAAAAATAATCGGTATAAATATAACTGGAACTTTTAACTCGGAAAAAACGCAATTAAAATTAAATAAAACAAATCCTGTTTTTACAAATCCGGATTTAATATTATCGGTTATTATAATAACTTTAAACGCATTACAAAAACCGGAAATAAAATCTTTTTTAACAATATAAATAACGTAACGTTATATAAAACCTTCGATATATAACAAATAAACGCGTTTTAATACGAAAAAATAAGATACGTCGAAAGGTTAAAACCGATAAAAAAAAAAATAGGCAAATATATAAAATATAATAATACTATTAGTTTTGCAGTAATTTTCGAATTCGATCGAATAATAACTTTCGTAACCGTCGAAAATAAAAAAACGTTTCGAATTTTTAATACGCGTTTTAATATATTTATCAAAATACTTAATCCATTTTAAACCTAGTTTATTTATTATCCAGTCGTTTTCGCTTATAGCAATTTTTTAATCGGGTAAAAGTAAATTATTAGCAAATTAACAAAAAAAATAATTTTTCCCAATAAGGATAATAAATAAAAACAAAGCCTAACCTTAAAAATTAACGATTTATATTACTATAAATTATTCCCTATTTCCTTATTACACTTATTTAGGTTTTTTACGTTTTTCGGCATTTATAATTACCATACCTGCTATTATAAAAAAACTTATTAAAAACCTTATCTCGTCGAAGTTATAAATATCCTTTTTTACAATACCGTATTTCGCAATTATAACCCGAACAAATGTAAATTATTTACGAAATACCTTTAAATTTTCATATAAAACCTTTTAATAATTTATCTTTCGATTTAAATACGTTTTAAGTTTTTTTTGCCGTTTAATAAAGTTAAACGCTTAATTAATTCCGATACGTATTACGACGCGTTAAATAAACAGCAAATTCGCTATATCTTTAATATGTTAAAACCGGATAAGAAACATTTGCGTATTTAAGTTAAGGATTTATTCGATAATCGATTTTTTTTCGGTCGGCGTTAATTTTCGCAAATTAAAAACAATATCGGCTCGGCAAGCTTTACCGTTACATCGGTTTCTCAAGGTAAATTCGAAAACGTTATATATTATATAAAACCGTTTATAATTAAGTTTCGGGTTTCTTTTTTTAACTTAAACGGCTAAATTTATCCTCGTTTCTTTTATAAGCTGTTCTATATTATTAATATTAAAAAATAAACGATTAAAGTTACGTAATTAAAATGGCGTAAAAAACGAGCGATTCGCTTATATAAGCGACTCGCTTATGTAATACGTTATATAAAAAACAAACGTATAAATTAAAATAATATCTTTATAATATATACGGTATAATTTTAAACCGTATAAAGTATGTTTTATATTAACTATATTTTAAACTTAAATTAATTAAAAATTTAGCAAAAATATTTATTATATATAATTATTTTTTATAAAGTTTACCTTTATCGAAATTTCTATACTAAATTTTTAATATGCGATCTTAAACTATAGCTAAACCAGTTTTTTAAATTCGATATACTTAAACGTTTTGTAAATTTAATTAAAGCTGTAATTAAAATATTTCCTAGTATTTATAAAACTATTTAAAAATTAATTTTAAATTATATTAATTTTATATAAATATACAAGGTTATTAAGTTTAAGCCGTATTATTTAAGCTAAGTTAAAGATATAAAGTAATTACATTAATAATTAATACGATAAATACTTTACTTAATATTTTCGAATATGGTAATTATTAATAATTTTTACGGTAATAATAAATTATACGTTTCGGTTACGAAAAGTTTTATCACGAAGCCGATTATCGCCTAATACTGATAAATTTCGACCCTAATAAACCTTATGCCCTCTAGCTTTACGGTTCGGTAAAAGGAATTTCTTAAAATGCAATAACTTAGGAAATATTAAGCTTTTTGCGGTAAATCTTAAGTCCGTATAAAATAGCTGCTTTATAACCCTTTACCAATCCCACGATTAAAAGTATTAGATATCAGTTAAGAAAAAGGGCTAAAAACTCCAAACCAACCACCTTTAACCTTAATCGATTTTACGACTTTTCGAATTCCTATTAATTAAAACAGCTAAAATATACCGGGTAATTCCTATTACAAAATACCGGTATTCCGTAATTATAAAGTTTTTACGGAAAACGTTTTTTTTAAAATCCTTAAATTTAATAAAGTTTTAAAATAAATTAAAAATATCGATACCTCCGTCGATTTAACTAACTTTTCCCAAAAAAATCGAATTTTACTTTTAATTTTCGAATATAATTTAATTTATATAAATAAAATCAATTAAAAATTAAACGATTTTATAATAAAAAATATCGACCGTATAAAGGAACTATTAAAAAAGCTGGATATAAACGGTAAAAAACTTAAAAATTTCGAAATTTAACTTTTAATTCGATACAAATTAGAAAATTACGAATAATAATTTATCCGGCTATTTCGGATTACGAAAACTATCCAGAATTCGGTTAAGAATAATCGTCGATAGGGGCATAACAGGGCAGTTTATAAAAAAATTAAGGCTTGGTAAAACTTAACAACCGATATTACAATCTATCTATTTGTTTAATTTTGTTTTACGGTTACGTTTCTTCTAGGGAGAATTTTATATAAATATAAAAATTTAATTCGAAAATAAGTTTTTAACTTAGTTTTAAAGTAAATTATATTAAATATATTTTAAAATTAATTTTATCGATTAAGTTAATATTTTAAAATATACGGGAATTAATAAAAACGAATATTTTATAATTAATAACTAGATTAATAGTAATTTTATTATAAATATACGGAAATTAATTTTAATATAATTTTTATATAACTATTAATCGGTTTTAAACTGAAAAAAAATTCGTAATTTCCTATACCTATCGTTAACAGCTTTTCGATAATTTCGGTATTTATTATTTATAAAAAAATATATCGGAAAAAATATACTTTATTCGAAAAAATTATTTGGGATATAAATATAATTCAGGACCAGTTTTTAAATAATTATTAATTAATTTAAGGATATATTATTAAAATAAATTCAACCGGTATCTTAACAACCCTATAATTCCGTTTAATTTATTAAATCCTTTAAATATCCTAGGTTTAATATTATAAAAACTTTTTTAATTATTTAAATTTTTAATTTAAAACTTTAACGATTTAATAATATATTTAGGAATTATATCCCGTACGGTTTCGAAATAATTAAAAAATAATTTTAATCCGTATTCGTTTTTTAACTTTCGATTTTACGAAAAATTTAATACGTAAGAAAATTAGGTATTTATTAAGGAACGGGTAAATATATAAGAAATATTTAATATATAAGCAAAAACTGTATATAATACGATTTAAGATTTTTTTAATTTACCGTTTTTACTATAAGAAAACTTTGTATATAATTGTATTAAAAATAATCTATTATTATTTTATTTATTAAGTTTTTATTTGAATTTTTTATTAATTTCTATTAATATTTTTATATTCCTTAATTATTTTTCGGCGAGATTAAACGAAAATTAATTTAGGATTATATTATCTTTAAATATATCGTTTTTAAATATTAGATTAATAATAAATTGTTTTTAAATTATTTATCGTTTAAACCTTTATAAAAAAATCTTTCTAAAATTTTAATATCTACTGAAATATTAATTTAAAAAAAACATCGAATTAAATAATTTCGCTAATAATTAAAAAATTAAGAAAAAGTAAAAAAACGAAAGGAAAAATTTAATTAACTGGAATAAAAAAAAATAACGATTATTAAAGGAGTTATAAAAGGGAAATTAATAAATGCATAGTTAAAGATTTATCCGAGTTTATATATACTATATATTAATTTAGTATTTAATATAAATTTTTCATTACGTTTAAGGTACATTTAATATACGGTTATAAACCGGTTTGCTAACTTAATTTAAAAATTTGTTATAATATCTTATTTCTAAATTAGGTTTAGTACGTATTTTTATTTATTAATTATTTATTAATTATGTATATATCCAGATTATTTTATGCGCGTTTTAAAAATATTTAAGGATTGGTTTTTTTCCGTTTTAACTTTTTTTTTTCTTTACGTAATAATACCAAAGGTAAGGCCCCCTTTACTGGAAAATACTTTTAAACCAATTTTTCCTTAATCCCTGTTCGTTTATTAATAAGTTCCTGTACGTTTTAAAATTAATTTATTAGCATAGTTATAACGGACGTACTTTTTATTACAGCCATTTTCCGTAACCTTAATATTAGTAAATAAATTAGTTTTTATATATATTTAGATTATATTTTAACTAAATAAATAACATTTCGTTTACGGTCTCGAATTTTATTAATCTAAATACGATTTTTTAAGTTTATAGTAAATATAATTTTAATTTATATTTAAATTAATTTTTTGGGTTAATTTAGAAAATTATTATTTTTTATTTTAACTCGTAATTAACCGATAATAATAAAATTAGTTTTGGTTTAGTTATAAACCGGTTTATTTTATTAACGTTTTTAATTATTCCGGCCGAAGATAATAGTAAAAGTTTATTTATTAAATTATATATTTTAAGATTATATTAAGATTAGTTTAAATAATAAAAATAATAACGTTTTAGTTTTTTTTATCGTATAATACGTTATAACTCTTACGTATATATTTATAAATTAAATTTTTTTAATTATTTTTACGAAATTAACCCGGGCTTAGTTTATAGCCGTATTTTTAAAAATATTAATACGGTACGTATTAAGTTTATATTTAAATTATATTAATAATTAATTCCTTTAGCTATAACGTTATATATACTAAAATTATTTTTATTACGGTAAATATAAAGATTATATATAGATTAAATTAAAATTAATTTTTCCAGCTGCATCTTTTTAAATTCGTAATTTTATTAATAAGCAAAAACGTATTTAAATTACCGCGTAAATATAATTTTTATTTATTTTTAAATTATTTCCAAATTAATTTTTTTTAATATTATAAAATATTATATAGTTACCAGTTAATAACGCCGTTAGGATTTTGAAAACGAACTCGGGTATGTATTATGTTTATTTTTTAATTATACCAAAATTAATTTTTTTAATAATTCCGCTTTTTTTCTATTAATGCGTTTTGCCCGTATTTACAAACGTTTTACGTACGTATTTAAATTAGTTTTAAATTATATATTATTTAATTTTTATTTAGTAAAAAAGATTTTATTTTTGCTATTAAGTTTGGTATTTAGTTTTTACGTAATAAAGTATATTTAATTTTTGTTTAGTTTTTGTTTATTTCGAATTGTATTTTAAATTATTATTATTTTAGGTTAATATGTTTTTTAATTACCGTCCCTTTTATACGGTAATAGTTTTATCGCCGTATATTTCCGTATTAAATTAAGATTAATTTTATTTTAATTTTGATTTTATTTCCGCCCGTTTTTTTTTTGTTAACCGTTAACAAATCCGCCTGTTACGATCGAGATTATTTCCAGTTCGTTTTTAACGTAGTTTTTTAGGACCGTTATTTTTATATTTTAATTTTTTATTTACGTACGAATTAGGATTAATTCCTGATTATCTTGGTAATAATCGCAATTTTATTATTATTAATCCGGATTTATTTTTACTTGTAAGGTTTTCGATTGCGAAATTAGATTTAATAGGTTTTTTTAGTTTTTTTTTCTTAGTTTTTCCCTTGTTCTAAATTTTTTATAATGCGATCGATCGAACGAAAACCGTACCGAAATTATTCCGCTTATTTAACCCGATTTTTTTTTCCGATAAAATCGTTTCGAATTTAATTTTATTAATTAATAACATTTTTTAACCGAATATTTGTATTATACCTTAACAGTCCCGTATTTTAAGGGAAATTAGTTTTAAAATATGCTAGGTAGCTGTTCGGTACGTTTTTAAATCGAATTCTTTTAATAAATTTTTTTATAGGGTTAAACGCGCCTATAAGTAACGTAATTAATTAATTACCTTTATTTTATTAATTTATTATGTTCGAAATTATATTATATATATATTAATAATATTCCTAAGCCGTTTTACTCGAGATTTCCGAATTTGCCCGTAAAGTAAAATGTTTATTTATAAATTAATTTTAAATTGTATTAATTTTAATAACGTCGTATTCGTAATAATAATAATACCTTTAGTTTACTTCGTAAATTATTATGTTAATTTTAAATTATTTTAAAATTAATTTATGTAGTTTTTAAGCGCGGTTATATTTGTAGCCGAGGTTCTTAAGGTAATAGAAATCGTTGCGGTTTTCGCCGTAGTTTTCCTTTTTTTTTCCGCTGTTAGTAAGTATATTTTTAAACTGTTTTTTAATTAATTTTTAATTAGTTTAAGTGAATTTACTGTAACTTAATTCGTTATTATTTATCGTAAGGTAAATATCTTTTAATATGCGTTAAATGCGAACGAAGTATGGTTTCTAGTTTTTAAGCAAAGTAATTTTCGTATAATTTGGGTTTATTTTATAATTAATTTTAAAGTAACCCTTATATAATTTAGGTTTATTTTATAATTAATTTAGCTTGGTATTTTGGTATAAGTAGCCGTAGCTTAATAGGAATTTACAGTATAATTTAAGATTGTATTATAATGTTATATAATTTATTGCTATATCGGCCTTTTGTAAATGTTCCGATTACTCCCATTTCGAATCAGAGTGTCCCCGCCCCACTTAGCTTTTGAATTACATACCTTTTTTTATATAGGCCCTTTTATAACGCGTGTAACCCTTTGACAGCAATATAATAATAATGCATTAAAGCTATTTTAATAGACGATTCGTACGATATACAATATTTCGAAACGGTTAAAGCGTTAATTAACCTTAATCCGAAAGCCAAATATGGCAAATGCCTTATAGCCGTATAGAAATATAACTTATTAGCTTATATAGCCGAGAGTAGTTTCCTTAACGGTAACCTAACTGCTGTTTTCGATGTCGATAAACGTACGATTAAATGATACCAAGCCCAATATAAAGTAACTGGGCGATTTCTTATAAACAACGTTAATTATTATTATAAGGGAACTTTAAGGTTATTTCCCTAGGCGTTTAACGTAGGTGTTATATATTATTACGCGTTATTTTATTGCCCGTTGCCCTAATTAATTAACGTTAGTTATATAAAAGCTATTAAAGAAATTAATTTATAAGCCCGACTTATATCTCGACGAAATGTAATAGTTCCTCGCCGATTATTGCGATATATACGTAATTATTTCCACGATTTCGGAATACCTAAAAGCTATCGATTAAGGTAATAAGAAGTTAAAAATTAAAGTTGCGCAGGCGGATTCGGGGTAGCGGATATGGTATTTTTATGCCGTTACTAAATATTTTTCTAATATGTTTGTTTTCGTAAACGAATTAAATGTTAATAAACGTAATATTAATTATCGTTACGGTTAGGTATTTAAAGGCTTTATTCCTTTTATACGGCAGGTTTTAAAGCAAAACCGTCGTTTTAATATATTACCGGTAATTACGGTTAACGGGTTATTAAATACCTTTATATATTAAAGGTTTACCAACTACAAAAGTTTTATTTTGTAATTAAAGGAAAAGGTATTACCGTTAATAAACCCGTTCCTTAGGTTACGTTCCATATTAATGATAAATAACGTTAGTTTTTATTATTCGGACAAGATATATACGATATATAAAAAAGCTAAAGTAAAGTTGCAATATTTCTTTTTATATTTACCTAATTTTAACCTTATTAAAGCGTTTTTTAGCAACTTTAAAGTTTATATTTGTCGTTACGTTAGATATACGTTTGACGATTTTCCTGATAACAAGCTATTCGGGTTGTTTTTCGTAAAGTATTACGAACGGGTTAGGTAACGGAAGCAGGTAATTAAGGGTTATTTTAAGACTACGCGGGCAGGCTGGGATTTGATAGATTAATGTATATATAATAGGATAATATAGTGTTAAATTATTACTGAAGCCTTTTCCGTGTTAAATATCCGTTTTTTTAAGCTTTTTTTTTTTTAGGTAGTGTTATTTTAAAGCATTAATTATACCGTTTATCGTATTTTTCCTTATTTTAATTATCCGATATTTTAAGGTAGTAACGATAGCAAGTTTCGAATAATTGTTTTGTTACGTATATAGGTGTTAAAGGAAAGTTAACGGTTTAAGGGATTTATAAAAAAACTAAATTGTTAACGAGATGTTAATATATAAGGGATTTTATATATGTTATTAATAAAGAATGTTAGTTAGAATTAGGCGTTTTTTTGTATTATAATATTGTTACTTAGGAATTTATTAGTTTCGCTATTAAAACCCCTGGTTTTTAAAATACATACGAGATAACGAAAAAGAATACCTAATTTTAGTTATTATTTTTACGGAATAATTTACTTGATTACAAATAAAATAGTACTTTAGGGTTTTGAAAAACGTTTTCGAATTTAAGCGCGTTTCGTATATGCGAATTAACGTATAATTTAAAGGGCTTAAAAACTTTTTATCTAATTTTTCGGGATATAAACCATTCGTTAGGAAAATAGCATATTTGTTAAAAAATAATGTTGTTATTTTATAGGGCGTTATATAAATACTTAATTTTTTTTATATTATTGTTATAAGTTATTACGAATCTTTTATATACGTTTCGAAACAATTTTTCGGTATTTATGCTTTCGGGGATAAAAGGTAAAAAATTGTAAATAAAAAGGTTAAAAAAGTTATTATACGTTCGCGTTAAAGGGGGTGGTATAAAAGGTAATTGTTATTAATTGTTATATTCGTTTGCCGTAACCGTTAAATTCGAAAGGCTTTAAAGGGTTTCGGTAGTTAATTAATTTTGTTATATGATATATCCCGTTAAAGGTTGTTATTTATTAGCTTAAAGCTTATTAGCTATTATATTTAAAAAACTTTCCCCGAAGTAATTATGTATGATATTCGTATTATTATTACTGCCGTTATTTTAACGTTTTAAAGGCTTAGTTTTAAAAGCTTTTAAAAACTTACTTACTTCGCGTTATTTTTTAACGCTTTTAAATTCCGCATCCGCCGCGCTTCTTTTTTCGTAAAGTTCGTTATATAGCCCGATAAAAAACGTTTTATATATAGCGTCGGATCGGTTAATATCGTTATATTAACGTACGAATTGTTAAGGTGTTATATTATAATAGCAAATGCCGTTTTTAACCTAATATATCTAGGGATTAACGTTTTTATAATTAAGGTAACTTTTGCCTTTCCTGCATTTAAACGTACGTAATAAAGCTTTACGGACCTTAAAGCTTTTGTTAAATTCGGCCTATATACCGGCTGCAGGTATGGATAAGTATTTCGTAATAGGTTTTTGACCTGTTATAAAGGGGTCCTGGGAAAAATCCTTAAGGGTTATAGGCGTAAATGTTTTTGTAACGTTACCGTTTCGGGAAGTTTTAATAAAGGGATTATCGTTAATGCAGGTTAATTATTGCAAAATATAGTTATCCCGAAGTAATAAGCGTTAGCGTTATATAAGGAAGGTTTTTTGGTTTATTACGTTATTAATAAGTTCGAAAATAAGGTCGGGTTAAGGTTAGGGTTTTTTTAATCGAAAATTAAAGTTATAAATAAAATTTAAGAAAATATTTTTTTTATTACGTTTTACGATATTACTAATAGTTTTAATAAGCTTATTAATATCGAAAAGATTATACGGTAATATTTTAAAAGGTTGTAATATAATTTCGTAATTAGGTTCGCGGCGTTAGGTAAGTTTCCTAGCTTAAACGAACGTATGCCGAAAATTATATTTATATTCGCTTTGTAATTTTTCGTTAATATAATCGATAACGCATTAATTAATAAGATTAGGTAAATTGTCCTTAAATATCCTTGTATAATAGTTATTAATATATCGTTTAAATTGTTACGAATTAGTAATTTAAAAAACGTTCCGTATTTTGTTAAATTGTTCCTTTAAGGGTTTGCCGTTAACAGTAACCTTGATAATATTAAGGAATTACGTACGTATATTTAGCGGTTTCGGTTAAAGTTTTTTAACCGAAGTATTTTTAAGATCGGTATTTTTTAAAACGGTTTCGTTTTCGAAAAAAGCAGTTTCGGAAAAGGTAGCTTCGGAAAGTTTATTTTAAATAGTTTTATTTTCGGAGAACCCGTTTCGAATAGTTTCGTTTTCGGAAAGTTCGTTTCGAACAACTTTATTTTCGGAAAGCTTGTTATCCGTGGTTTTAAAAGTGACTTCCGTATTCCCTTTTATATCCGTAATACCCTTAATTTCGGATTTTTCAAGGTTTTCAGCCTCGGTAATAATTGTTTTTTATTTACTTTTTTACTTATTTTTCGAAACGGCAGCTAATCGTTTATTAATAGCCGTTTTATGGATGTTATTGTCCCGGGTATTAAAAGGAGTAGCTGGGTTTTTTTCGATAGCGTTAACTATTTTCGCAAACATCTTACGAGTCTTTTTCCGAGCTATCATGGGATTAGCCCGGGGAGATATTTCGAAATATTCGTTTGCAGTCTCGTCGATTCGAATCAACCTTGAAGAAGAACGCGTACGGCCAAGTAACTTAGGAGGGATTCGGCTAGATTAACCTGGTTTTCGCAGTACGGAACGCAAAGCAGAAGCTGAAGTAATTAAAAAAGTTATTAATAATAAGATAGCGCATAAAAAACAATCGCGAAAGCTTCGTTTTCTGTTATTATAGCTGTTATATTATTGTTGTCAAAGGGCTACATACGTTATGAAAGGGCCCATACAAAAAAAGGTGTGTGATTCAAAAGCTAAGTGGGGCGGGGACACTCTGATTCGAAATGGGAGTAATACGAATTGTAGGTGGTGCGATTAATCCCTGTAAGTGATGTTTATCATGCGCCCGTTATCACAATGCGCTTATCGTTATGCCCTAAAATAATTTTCAGGTCCTTCATCCCCATGCCATAAAGAGTCTCGTACTGATTGATAAGAAGAGGCCATCTCGGTGGAAGCCGCTTCTCAACGACCCTGCCCTCGACAAACAGAGCAATGGCAGTCCAGACCACTCTTCCGGCATTGCTGGACTCATTATCGCATTCCTTAAACTCGGCCCTCGAGGTAACTCCCAAGCTCGCCGGTCTTATCGAGCCCACCAAAGAGGGCGTTTCCCTGCTCGACGTCAAGAACGAGCTCCTGCTCTCCTATCTACAGAACCTCGTCTTCCTCATTCTGCTCAAGATCCGGAACGCGAAGAGCGGGGCATCGGGCTCAGACAACAACGATGGCGAATCGCCGGACCTCTCAGACACCGTAGTCAAGAAGCTGGTCGAATTGCGACTGTACCTGGACAAGGGCGTCCGACCGCTCGAGGAGAAGCTGCGCTTCCAGCTCGACAAGATCCTACGCGCAGCCGACAACGCAGACCGCAATGCGCAACAAGCAAAGCAGGCGGAGGCCCTGAAGAAATCCAAGGCCCGCGACGGGGAGTTCGAGTCCGGCTCTGAGGAGGGCAGCGAAGACGATGACGAGGACGCCGAGGAGGCGGACGGGCTGGACAGGTCTACCAGAGACCCGGCGGCCAAGAGCTACGCGCCCGGGGCCCACGGCTTCATCCCGATCACGAAACCCGTGGGCATGGCGGCGGCAGCAGCAACCAAGGACAAGACGGGCGTCTACCGCCCACCGAAGATCACACCAACAGTGATGCCGACGACGGAGCGCCGGGAGCGCGCGGAGCGGCGACCCATGAAGTCGGCGACTATAGACGAGTACGTCTCGCAGGAGCTGTCGGCGGCACCGCTGGCCCAGCCGAGCGTGGGCGCCGACATCGTGCGGCGTGGGCGCGGGATGAAGACGGCGACGGAGCGGGCCGAGGAGGAGCGCCGCCGCGAGTATGAGGAGACCAACTTCGTGCGCCTGCCCAACGAGAGCAAGAAGGACAAGGCGAAACGCCGCGCCCGCGAGGAGGGCCGCGGCGGCAAGATGACCTTCGGCGGCGAGGAGTGGCGCGAGCTCGGCGAGGGCGTCGACCGCATCTCGCGCCTCACAGGCCGCCAGAGGCAGGGCGCCTCCAGCGGCACCAAGGCCCTGCTGGAGAAGAGCCGCAAACGCGGCCGCGAGACGACGGACAGTGCGCGGGGAAGCGGACTCAGCAGCGGCACGAGGGAGATTGGCGAGAGGTTCAGCAAGAAGGTCAAGGTCATGGAGGGCGGCCGGAGAGACAGGGGAAAGAGGTGAATCTGTGGTTAACTTCACTATATTAACCCTTGGGATGCAAATACGTGTACACACAATCCTCGTACTCGCAAGTGACTATTTAATGAATAAGGACAACCAAAATCAGATTAGCCACGCTGCCCGTTGCAATATTCCGAATCCTGAGCGCCGAATTTAGACCACTTAAGACGGACCAAACCGTGCCCGAATCAACGGGTGAAATGCTCCCAAAACCCGCTCCTCCCTACACGCTCTTCCCGGTGTCCTTGCCCTCGTTGTCGCTGCTAGTGCCCATCCCCAAGCCGTTGCGGACGTAGTCCTCGCCCTCGACGACGCGGCGGGGCAGCGCGAAGCCGAGGCCGAAGAAGACGAAGAAGATCCACTTCCAGCGGAAGGGGTTGAAGGCGATACAGAAGACGAACCACCAGACGAGCTCGAGGTACGTGAAGAAGTCGAAGGCGCCCGTGGGCGACGTGGCCTTCAGGAAGCGCGTCATGTCGACCCACCGGCGCATCCAGGAAGGCCCCGGCCGCGTCAGCGGGTCCAAGAGGAACATCAGCAGGATGCGCGTGTAGATGCCGATGTGCCAGTTGCCCACGGTGCCGATGGCGTTGACGTAGGTGCAGTTGACGGCGGCGACGGACGGGTGCGGCGGCGGGAACACCTGCAGGTACCAGTTGGGCGGGCCGTAGGGCTCCTCGAAGCACTCGTCCGGCAGGAAGTCGAGCGGGGGCCGCTTGTACCCCGTCGCCATGACCACGACGTCTCCCTCGACGGTCCTGCGGCGGCCGGGGCCGCCTTTGGGCACGCCCTTGTCGCGCTGGTTGACGACGACGCCCCGCTCGGCGAAGCCCTCGATGTCGCACCGCACCCACTCCGCCTCGCCCGACCGCAGCCGGTCCATGACGTCCGAGTTGACCATCGGCGTCTCCTCGAAGACCCCCTTGTTCTCCGGCGCGATGTCCTCGAGCCCGCGGTAGAAGAACTTCCTCAGCAGCTTCTCCGGGATCCAGGACAGCGTCGTCTCCTGGCCCCAGATGTTGAGCGACAGCAGGATGTCGACGATGGCGTTGCGCGGAATGATCCACTTATCGCTGCGCGAAAGGATGTACGTCTTCTTCGCCCCTTCGTCGGCCGCGTACTCCAGGGCTTCGACGGCACTGGCGCCACCGCCGATGACTATCATCGTCTTGTTGTTGACGTCCGTGCTGTTTTAAATGTTAGTCATACGATTCGCGACTGAAACCAGCTATTATCGCTTACCCAGTCAACTGGCTCGAGTGATAGATGGGCCTGTTGAACTTGTCCATTCCGTCTATCCTGGGCATTTTAGGATCACCGCAGGTCCCGACGGCCGCGATGAGGCCTTCGAAGCGACCATTGGACGGGTCATTGATAATCCAGCGACCCTTGGGGTCCTGATATACCTTTTCCGCCTTCGTATTGAACTTTGTTCTGGTGTCCAGGCCGTACTTCTTCCAGATCTGCCTCACCTGGCTGACGATCTGTTGGCGGTCCGGATAGCCATGCTCCCACTTGACAGAAGGGTGGAACCTATACATGAGAGAGTGGATCTGCAGGCTTGAAGTGTTGTTTACTCTCTGAAGCTGTCGTTAGCATCTAAGTTTATTTCTAGCTTGTAACACTGCAGTCACTCACGCTCCATATCCCACCCAGATTCTCCTCGCTGCCGGCGTCGAAGATGACGACGTCGAACCCATGGCCGATGCAGTGGGACGCAGCCGTGACGCCGGTAATACCGGCGCCAATAACAGCAATCTTCGGTCGTCCTAGGCGTTGCTGCGGCTCCGGTGGGGTCGGCGACAGGATTATGTCAACCAGCCACTGCCACACCTGGTAGATGAAGAGGAAGGGATGGAACAAAGGGTTCTCAACCCGCGACTGGGAAGGCATCTTGGGAGTTATTATCCAGGTTCATGTAAGACCTTCCAGATGAGACGAAATGAATCAAATGTTACTACGATTATTTACAGAAGACCTTTCATGTCCGGAAAGCTGGTCATCTCTTCGGGGAACTCAACGACGTTTTGAATCTCTGAGGCTGCCAAGCAACTAGAACGGGTATCCATGGCGATTACATCATGGTGGATCATAGCTGAGGAGCTCCTCCTGTTTCCATGATTTGCATGTGATACAGGGCCGCACGAGCCAATGCACAAGTTGTCTCCCCGCTGGAACTTCGAGTCGGCCATCAAAATCACCCAACGTTAGATGACCGTGGTCATACGACATGACAGGTGCTTTTGAGCGCAGAAGTGAGCGTCTAGTAATTATACGAAGGCAATACTTCTTCGGGGCAGAAACCGCCTCTCGCAAGTCGATCGCGCCGTACGTCTTACCGACGCTAACGCAATTTCGTATCAGACACAACAGTTCAGCAACCGCGAACTGGAGAGTTCGAACGGTCTTTTGTCATTTCTAAATAATATAATGTACCTGCCTCCTCATCTACTTGTAGCTACTAAGAGTGCTTTTCACTGAATTCATCTGAAGCTTCATCCTTTCCCTTCGTACTATCAAGCGTCCCTGCCTGTGGCTCGGCTCTTTAGGAAACTTGGCTCAAGTCATCCTTCATCTCGAGACAAAATGCATACATACTACCTAGGAATTCCCGAAGTGCGAATGGTATGGATCAGTCCTGAATGAACTGGAAGGGCAACCAGGCCACAAAGAACGCGATGACGGCTGCAGTGACGGTCATTGCTGGTGCGAAGTATCCCAGCATCCCGAGGCTGGTCAGCGTGGCGAACAAGCCTCCAGCCGGTGTGAATCCACCGTACATGGAGGACTGGAAGGCGGCCGCAAGCGAGCCTTAGGTCCTGTCAGCGAACTATGCTTGCCATTCAAATTCGGCATAGGAGAACATTTCCCCTACCGACTACGATTTCTCTCGGCCCAAATCCTAGACCCAGTCCCAGCGTGACGAGAAGCGTGAAGGTGATCGCGAACGTGATAACTGCCCAATAGACGTCTGTTGGGCATAATCGATATTAGCATGACCCGACTTCGAAGATACTTAGATGGTGGGCATAGTCAGGAAGCCATACGGGGAAGCGAGAGATAGGCTCGGAAGGATTCCCAAGCAGGGCTAAGGAAATCCTTGATGCTGGATAGGAACGAGGCGACTTCTGTAGGCAGGCTTATACTATTAGTCCAGACTTGAGCGGACTCGTAAATGTTGATGAAGTCCATTGTGGGATCTAGTGCGGGCACTGGGACTTTGCGACTGGTCTCAATTGAGAAATGGGGCGAAGTATAGGGTTCCCTGGCGCAGTTATCGTTGTTGCAGATGGAAAGATGATGCGAATAAGCCGATCGCAACTGCTGCCTGTCTTATTGCCTTGCGTTTAGTGGTGGAAGCCTAAGCCGCGTTTTCCATGCGGGTGACTGCATGCAACGGGCTGCCCAAAACCACGGCCTACAAGGGTCACCAAGCCTATCAGATTCAACACGGCGCGCGTGTGCTATATGAAGTGTATTTGAATTGAGCCTTAGGAAACTAGACACGCGATTTCGCCAGACCAACGTCGTAACACCACTTATTTCAAACCCCCTTAACCTTCTTAACCCCCCTGGCTCCTGGCTTGCTTGGGTTACTAAAGAACCAGATACTATCATACCATTCTACCCCAGACCCAAGCACCTTTATATAGTCGTTGGCAATATTCTAGGCCCTTCAATACTATCTTGGCACTATACCACCATACGTCGGATTCGGTTGGTGACGGATGTGCCTGCTCCAACGTTCTGGTTCATCCACCCTTCGACTTGGGAATTATGACGGCTGCTCATTCCCCTAGAGCGTGGACTGCAGCCTGGGTGTGAGACCCATGGCGACGAGGAAGACGGACGCATCGACGATGTGTAGGTTGTGTACGCCTTTGACTCATAAATCACTGTCCGCTACCTTGCCCATCGCGCATGAACCTATACCATCTACGGTATATGGGTTAGTATTTCATGTAGGAGAGTCCATGAAATTCAAAATGCTACTTCGGGTGAAAACCGAGTCAATAGAACAACTTCTTGGGAGCGGCAAGGACACAAGGTCCTAAGGGAAAGCTTACGAAAAGTCGACCTATTTGCGAGTCGTCATCAGCCTGTCCCTCCATTGTTGGGTTGACGTTAGCTCACCCTCCACCTGCTCTAATCCTGCTCTGTAGGTGCTCATCACTCGAATCACAGGTGATAGGTGGGGGAGCCCTTGGAGGTGTCCCGCCGGCGACGATATCTCGTCCCAGGGCTATTGGACCAGTCATGAGAGTGACGATGCTACAGAGAGCAGTGAGCCATACGTATCTATACACTTCTGTGCCGAGGTAGTTAGGGCCGAGTAGTGGAGAGTCGGCTGGGGTTCTTAGACATGATAGAGACGGTACCCCGGGATGTCGGCTTCAATGCCATCATGAACATGCTGATATGCGTTCCGCCGGGAACAGGTGGCGGCAACGGCGCATACAGGACGTTGCTTTCTATTATGGCATACGTGCTCTTTAGTAGATAATGGTCCGACTTCACACATCTCTCGTCCGCCGCTATGGCAGCCTCAAGACCTTCCCTCTGCATCGGCGTCGAGGCAGCGGAAGTAATTGGCATCCCAAGGCCGAATTGAGGCTCAAGGAAGAGAGGGTTAGCGGAACCGATTGCATAACCCTTGCTATGGTCCTGAAGCTTCCAGTTGACCCGAAAGTGCAAGTGGTCATTGGAATTCTTCCCAGCTTCAGGGGCGTCGAGCTTTACATTCGATGTCATGGTGCTCTAGAACGTCGGCCGGCCCGATGTCTGAAAGTATAAGCAACTGGCGTGTTTACAATGATTGGAATCAATCTTCAGCAACAGGACCCCAAACCTGGGGCTGGCCACCATCTCCTACTATAGCACTACTGGGGCTACGCGTGACAAAGAGCGGTCAATGCGAAGTGAACAGAGAACTTACCCGATAAGCGCCCGCAGAGACGATAACCTCCTTCGAGAGCAACTCCGTGCCATTGGTCAGCCGAACCCCCTTTGCGCGTAGAGTGTCGGTTTTGTCGAGGAAGGAGCGACTCAACAAGAGTGTCCGTCAATACGGTTGCGCCTTTCATCGAATACACCATGCTGGCGATCTGATGAGCATTGTTGCGGCAATTCTCGTTCAGTTCGCCCAGGCTGATATAATTTCCTGCATTGTAGTCGTAGTCTTGAAGTGGTGACACGCCGGTCGCATCGAAAGGCTCCTCAACCATGTTTGCAAGGGGGTACCTGCGTCCTGTCGAACTCGGCGAGTCGATTCGCAGCTAGCCATCTACGCCGTGCCGTTCGGGATTTCGTGAATGGACCACTCTCCGGTCATCCTGAAGTAGGGAAGAAGGTTGTCGTAGTTCCATTGCTCATCCCCGACTGCATGGGCCTAGTCATCCCAATCCGCTTCGGTTCCACGGAACCATACGCCTTCTTCTCGGTTAAGGGACGTGGTGACACCGGTATTCAGCAGCATTGCCCACTCACACATGTCAATGCTCGAACAACCGGGAGAGCGGCCAGCAGATATGTAAATCTCACGGGCACCAAGATGGCTCTGGGATGTAGGGTCATATCTCCAACCAAACTCGCCGCCAATATTATTAGTTGAGTTGGTATACATAATATCTGTGCGATTATGGATATCCGGGACAGCTTCGATAAGCAATATGCGGGCGGAACCATCATACTTGAGCAGCATCCCGCATACGACGGTCCCAGCTGGGCCACCATCGATGACGATGTAGCCCCAAATCGTTGGAGAAACCATAACGAGAGTGGCGGTATCTTCGATGCCGAGTAAAACCAGAGTCGGAAACACACCAGCATACCTCACGGAGGCTGAGATAGGGGTTAACGAAGATAAAGGCGCATGTGTTGCTCATGCATGGTGGTTCTCGCCCGGTGGGATAAGAATGTATATTAGGCTAGGACTTGTGTAGCAGGAGTTCGAAAGCTGACGCTGTAATACGCTGGCGTAGACGACAATGCCAACGGGAATGCAGACCTGATACTTGCCAGGTTCGCGAATCATGACGTAAATATTCCGCTACAGCAGTGGAGGCTTTGATGTGTGTGCATTATGCCTTAACCCCCGGTTGGCGTAAATAGCTACTTAGTTTATGTAGTAATATGTGTTACAGATGAGTGTCATCCACGTGTCCAACCGGTGTAATCTCTTTCTTTTCTCCAAGATTAAGATGTAGCCGATCTACCCGAGATCCATTGGCAGAGGGGGCGTAAACCGAGCTCCATCGAGATCGCATAACACTTTTAGGTGCAGTTCGTAAACTTTCAGAATCTTATTCTTCTGGCCCGTGCCAACCCTGTCAATAAGTAAGACAGAAATAAAGCTGCTTTTACTTATGTTCCCATTATTTTAAGTTCTAATCCAGTTGGTTAAAATAAACGTACGGCGTTCGGTTATATTTAGCCGTATTACTTTTTGATATAACTAAATCGTTATTATTTTTCGAAATTATATAATATTAATACCTTTATTTAACGAAAGATAACGTTTTTCGTAATAAATAAAGTTCCTTCGGGTTAAATATTAATATATTCGAAAAGGAAAAAAAGGTATATTAACCTGGAAAATAACGGCTTATTCGAAAAACAAGGGATATCGGATAACATTTATAAGGTAACCTAGTTTTGCATATAAAATTAACGGTTAATACCAGGGCTTTCCTAAATTTAAAATCTTCGCGAAAAGATTTATACTTTATTTCCAACATAACTATTATCTTATTAACGTAATTTTACCCGAAAAGCCTCCCGGACTTATCGATTATTATATATACCTAATAACGTATTATTAAAACTTTATAGGTTTTTATCGATTTTAAATTTTCGTAAATAAACCAAACCGTAAGCCAAACCGAAAGTACCTAACCGTATAGGCGTTATTCGTAATTTTCGTTTAAGGTAATACTTTTTTTCGAATCATATTAAAAGTAAATTAATTAAGGGCTTAACATTTCGAATTATAGGATTAAAGAACGCAATTATCAAACCGTAATTAATAAACTAAACGCAAAAAAAATTATAGTAACGAAAAAACAGGTAAAAAATAAATACATTTACCTTTAAGAAAGAACTTAAATATAGTTTACGTTAAAAAAAGCAAATAATTTCGGTTAAGATAAAAACCTTTAAATTTTTACGACTAAACTTAACGTATAAGAAAGTTACTTAAAGGTTAATAATACTTCCTATATTAAACTATATAATAATAACTAACCGTTATTAGGCCTACCCCGAAGTAAAGCCTTTTTAATATAAGGCCTTAAAGTACGTTAAACTTTGTAAAGTTATATTCGGGCTTTCCGTTAAAGTTAAAAGCGAATTAATTATTAATTTCAGGAAAAAAAGCTAATGTTATTATTTACTTTACTTAAAAGGTATTATAAAAGGTTTTTTCGCAAAAATCGGCTACCGATTAAGAAAAAAATCGCTTTATTAAAAAAACCGAAGCTTTTTTTACTAATAATAACGCTTTACGGCCGGTACGCGGCCGCCCTCGTAAACGCCTTGCTAACGATACGGAAACGTTATAAAAAAGGAAAAAAACTAAGGAATATAGTAATATAATAATAAAGAAAAACCTCGATAATGTCGTTAAAGCGTTAATTCGTTTTAAAAAAATAGCTTAAAACGCCGGGTTAAATATAAAAACAACCCTTAAAATCTTTAATAGTATTTATATTAATTAACTTAACGATTATACGTTATTTTGCATCGTTTAGGCTTAGGCGGATAAAAACCGCCTTGTTATTATATTTATTAGTTTAAACGATAATTTAAAACTTTAATAACTTAAAAACTTCGAAAATAACGGAAATTTAAACCGTAGGAATACCGCGTATAATAACGAAAAGGTTATTTTTAATAAAAATAAAAATATTATTAATTTTTTAAATATAAAAAGTAATAAAAATAATAAAAATAATAAAGATAATACGGAAATAAAACTATAAAGGTATATTAAAAATGTTAAAAATATTAAAATAATAAAAGTAACTAAAAGAAAGTAACGTAAAAAGAATAACGTTTTTTTTTAAAAAATAACTTTTTCCGAATTAATATGTTTCGTTACAATGTTATATATAATGTTATTTAATATAGCTAAATCTTAAAAAATGTTAAATTCTTATATAAAACTAACATATTTCGAATTTATAACTTATTTAACAGCATCCAAATAATCATAACGAATAAATTAAATAACTTTTTGCATTTTTTTTTAAAAAATTATACCTTATTATACCCGAATATTAAACCTGTCCTTTAATTAACCCATAACAATAACAATAATAATAACGTTTTTATTTAATTATTTTTACCTTTAATCCTTTTTAAATTTCAAATATAAATCCCATATTCTTTTTGCGATTTAATTACAATATCTTGCAATAAATAAAAATATACCGCCTTACCTTTCTGCAAACAAAAAATTATTCGCTTAATCTTTATCGTTAATATAAACTTTTTTATCCAGTTTTATAAATTCGTTAAAATCCATTTCGCTATATTTTAACAGGAAATTATAAAAACTAGTTATAACGTAAATCGTTTTTATTATCGTATTAATACGTAAATAAAAAAAAATTTTCCTTAAAAATCTTAAAAGTATTTTTCCATTTACTAAAAGCCCTTTCGATAACGTTTTATAATTACGTATATTTCAAATTATACAGCTTTTCCGGAATACGTAACTTTAATTAGGTTTATACCTACTTTTAAAAATAATATCGTATTTTACGATACGAAATAAAAATTCGTTTACTAATAACGTACCTAACGTTACTAAACATATACTTCTACTTAAAAATAACGAAATTATTACGGTTAACCGCATTATTAAAAACTTTAACATTATTCGCAAAACTTTCCTAGTTCATTAATACGTAAATAAACCTTTTATCGAAATTACAAATAACTAATACATTTATTAATAACTTCCCTTTATAATTCCTCTATATTTTTCGCTTAAAAACGTTACCTTTAATTTTAACTTTAAAATAAATACTATCGAACACTTTTAATACGTTACCAAACCATAAAAAAAACTTTCCGTTATTTATAATCTTACGGTAAAAACGATTATTAACGGGTTTAATAATAACACGTATTAATATTATAAAAATATTTAAAACTTAATAAAACGTACGATAAACGGTATTATTACTTTTTATAAAATAATCCGAAATAATCCGAATAAAAAAACCTTAAACTATAATATAAAAAAAAATATTATTTTTTCGTTTATTAAAATCCGTAACGCCTTTAACTTTATATTCGTTAACAACTAATTATATAATACATAATATATATCCTTTTTTATCCTTATAATTTTTCGAAAATAATCGTCCGTTAAATATAATATCGTAAATATATAATTAAGGCTTATTAAATTATTTATATATACTTAAATACGGTATTAATTATAACAGTTAAAAGTTAAAAAAAAACGGCAATAATAACGAATTATTTCCGTTAATAATAACGTTTTTTTCGTATTACAATTATAATTATTAATAATTATTACAAAACCGTAAAAACAATTACAAAATCGTAAAACGACGGTTACGAAAGTTTTTATTTATAACGTTATTAAAATATATAACAAAAAAAAACGGCTTAAAACTAAAACAAAACTTTTAACGTTATTTATATATTATTAACAAACCGTTTCTAACGTTCGAAAATAACTAAATCTAAAATAAGGAAAATTTAAAAAAATTAATAAATATTATTAATCCGGACCTGCCAAAAAAAACCAATTATTTTTAGCGAAAATATGTGGAAATGGTTAGTTCTAAACGACCCGAACGGTTTGCTAAAACTGATTCTAAATTTCTACAAGTAGGTGTTGTTGAAAGTTTACGAACTGGCCCTTATATTATACTTTACTCAGAACGGGGGAAAGAGTCTCTCGATTGAACTTCTACTCTGACATGCTGTGTTAATGAAGCTAGGCATCCGAGTGCCCAGTCTCGTTGTTCAGATGCAAGAAACCCGTTATCCGTCCTTTTCGTTTCTATGTCCCAACATGTATGCTCCCGATTAATTCTGGAAATTGTACTATTGATGTCCCTGAGGACCAAGCGGATATGTCCGCCCTGTCGTAAATCGTACATGTTGTCCCGCCCCGAGCCTTTTTATTCTCTAGGAATCCGGAGGTTTCTCTGGAAAAGTAGGTCTACCCCTATTCGAGGTGGTAAAAAGGCTACGCAGCCTTTTATACCTTTCCATACGTTTTTATTATTCACCTTTTAATTCATAATGGAAATTATAAATTAATAAAGAATAATATGCTTAATAATACGGTTATTTATGAATATATGAAGCCCCATACCCCCCAGGGCCGTTGCAGGAAGTCCATAGCTTTGATAGCATTAACGATAGACACACCTTAATGCTCCCATATTTTTTTCATCGAGCCTACCTTATGCACTTTTGCATACAAAACTTTCCAGCATAACCTTATTGTTTCCTACACGGTGGCATCACCTTCTGTCGCAATACGATTCCTATATATTCACACTAGCAGATGTTGCCATAGCTAGGGTAACGTTCCTTTAACGCCGACCTCACAGCCTCTAAACATTCCCGCTTACGGTACCGCTCTAGGTCGGGCCAGCCATACTTACGGTAGTTATCCTGCAGCATAGGCGCCATCCCCTCCAAGCCCGGGCCAGGGATAGTGTAAAACGTCCATTGTCGTCCGCGAACTGAGCGGGATAAAGTGCAGCGCCCGGAACCGGTCCTTGAGAGCCTCGAAGAAATCGGCTACGGCCCGGGCCGGAGCGTCGTTGCGCCAGACTGCCTCGTTTTTTACCGCGTATTCATATGGATCATCTACAACAGGCTCTCGCGAGGGTTTCTATTTAGGCTCTGATCGACAACGGCTTAGGGGACTAATGGCCTAATGACAACGTGTACATCAGTACATATAATAAAATTGGGGACTTACAATGTAACACTCATATCTACTCCAGAGCCTAAACCTAAAAAAGTTACCGCCTTCTTAACTAACGTTATTTATATACATAAATGGTAATATCGTAACTTTTCCAAACTAGCGTTAAAACCTTTTCTTTACAACTATCTTAGCCACCTTACGATAACTTTATAACGCTGGTCCTTTAAAAAAAAGATAAATTCGTTTTAGCCTAACGTTTCCGCTATTCGGAGCAAAAATAGTAAAAATTTTGTATTTATATTTTAAAACTTTAGTTTTATTCGTAACGATATAGGCGGAAAAATTATTATTAGGAATTTGCCACCGTTATTATTTTTTCTAAATAAGTTATAATTTAATCCAGTATTTAGTTAATTTAATTAAAGTTAAAAAAAGCGTTTTACGAAAAAGTTTAAGAGGAACTTATAAAAAGCTTTATAAAAACGTAACGTTTAAAGAAAACCGAAAAAAAGGAAATTACGTTTACGGGGCTTAGGTTTTTAAGTATAATAAAACGTTAAATTTACTAAAGTTTTTATAAAATTTTTTTTTTTTTATATAACAAAGGATAAATTCGTAATCGAACGTTTTGCTATTTTAAAGCCCGTATACGAAAACCTTGCCGTTAATATATAGTTATATATTAAAAATTAACTATAAAAAGGGGATACGATAAAAGCGAAATACATAGAAAAAAAGAAACGGTAGATACAGTATTTAGCGGTAATTTTATTCGAAACAAGCGGTAACGGAAAAATTAAAAAAAGTATTTTTTTTCTACCCGAAAAAAAATAGGAGGTTATCCTAAAAAAAAATCCCAGCGCGGCTTGGTTTCGTAAGGAACCTTTCGCAAATAAAGATTTATATCGTACCGTTTTCGTTAAAGAAACAATTACGGGAAAGTTTATTTAAAAAGCTAATAATAAATCCGATTTACTTAACAAAAATAACGTTAGTAATAAAAACATAATTTCGGGGAAGGATAATAATAAAATAATAAAAAAGACGAAACCTTTTAAAGCTAAGGCGAAAAATAGTAAATTTAACTTTAATATTAATATAAATATATCAGGTAATAAAGGAATAAACCCCTAGCTTACGGTATTTTCGTTACAAACTACGGAAACGATACCGTTTTTAGCTAAATAATAAAAAATTTCGAAAAAAAAGCGGAACGAAAATAAGTTTATCTTAATAGGTTTTTACAGTTTTAACCGGGTATAAAGTTTTAAAAATATAAAGAAAGCAGTAAGTTATCTCGTTAATAACTTTACGGATAATATTAAGGCTTTTAATTTTTTAATAATTTACGCAGTACTGGGGAGAAAATAAACCTTATAATATTTAATAATTTAAAATCGAAAAAATAAAAAGTAATTTACTTAAAAACCTTAATCGATAGGTTTTAATAATCTCGGCCGAGATAATTGTATAAATTTGTATATACGGAAGGGTTAGGATAACGAGGGTTAATAACTTTGAAAAAATTGCAAAAATCGAAAAACCTGAAGAAATTTAAAGAAATTAACGTTTTACAGGAAGTTTTACGTTTTAAAATAGTAGTAATAGCTTTTCTAGCCTTTGAATTATTACTTTTTAATAAGATTAACAATTTTATCTATATTTACGCCCGAAATTAACTTTATTTTTTATAAGAAATCGCGATTAAAAATACGAATTATAATTTCTAAATAAAGGCGAATTAATTAATACAAAAATTATTATATGTTTTTTATTACGTTATTAAATTTTATTATTTAAAAGGTTCGGTATTAATATTTTATTATACGTTAAAAATAAGGCGTTTAATTAAGGGGCAATAGGGATTTATTAATTTAAAAGCATTTAAATAGGAGATTTGTAAAAAAAAAGTTATTTTGCAATAATTTTTAAAATATTTGATTTTTTTAAAATCTATATATAAATTAATAATTTTCCTGTATTCGAAAAAACTTTACTAAAACTGTTATATACAATTGTTATTTTTAAGTTAATATTTAGCTACTTTTAATCCTCCTTTTTTTTCTAACATATACATTTTTTTATAACGTAATATATTTTTCTGCAAAATATTACGTTTTTTATTAAATTAAAAATTTTTTTTAATTTAACCGTTAATTATCGTTATTAATTATCGTTATATATCTTTAATAATTCCGTTATTACCTTACGGCTATTCGGTGCTGTATATTATAAGGAAATTTTTTAAGCAGTTCCGAAATAATGTATTTCCGTTATTTTTTAAGGATATTTTTTTAAGCTTTTATAAGTTTTAATTCCTTATTTATATTTTTATTACCGTTTTTTTAATAAAGTTATATAAGGTACATATGGTATATACAAAGCGGACCTGTAATAATAAATTATATTCGGACGCCGAATACTATATGATCTTGAATTTTTTTTTTAATATACCGAATATTTGTTTTACGATAATTTTAATTTTCGAATAGCGTAAATTATACAATTTTTTCGCCATTTCGGGTCCTTTTTAACTTAGCCGTTATTTTTAAAGATAGTATTTAATAGCTGGGAAAGGTACGATAATTTTCGTTTAATTGCCGAAATTATTATTAATTACATAAAACCAACTTAACGGCATTCTAAAATTTCGCAAAATAACATTTATATAAAGCTTAAAGTTATATATAAAGCCTTAAACGCCGGTTAATACGTAATTAAAAATTTTATTCCGTTTTATAACTGCAAATACGTTTTACAAAATAAAGTTTTTACGATTTTGTTATTTACGTTACTTGTTTTACGTAATAAAGGCGTAAATGTAAATACCGTTAATTACCTTAATATATTTATTAAATTGTTTTAATTTAAAATCTAGTTCGATTAAAAATATAAGGTATTTCGTATTTAGTTATTTTACAAAGATACGAAAAAGTGTTATTATATATTTAAAAAGTTTGCGTATAATAAAATAAATAATATTTTGTAAAATTAGGAATTAATTAGTTACGTTTTTTTGCATTTTATTAAAAGTTATAATATATAAAAATATTATAAGTTTTTAAATAACGGAGGTATAACAAATATTACCGAAATTAATATAATCCTAAAACTATCGTAATAGCAAAAAAAACTATAATTTCGTTATGCAAAAAAGATTTTTAAATTTCCGATTTAATTTATTTAAGATCCTTTTAACAAGCTTCCGTAAAACTTTAGAATTTCCCGGATTAAGGATTTTTTTTTCCGTTACAAATAAGTATTACCGATCCTTTTTTTTCTTTATTTTAACTTTTCGTAATATGCGTAAAACCCATATAATAGCAAAAGTGATCGTTATATGCCAAATCTATTCCTAAATCGAAAATTCCTCTATATTTTACGGCTTATAACAAGAAAAATAACTTTAAATTAATGGATATATCATTTCATAACGTTACAAAGTATTTTATAACGTTAAAAAACAAAAGTAACGTTTCCTAAATAACTATTAATAATAATTACTTAAAAAACGTTATTTTCGTTAAATTCTGCCATTAATTTAGGCTATTTTAAAAAATCCGATAAATCCGGGAAAAAAGATATATTGCTTTAGGTATACGTTATTTATGTTCGATACGAATGACGAAAATCACAGCTAAATTGAGCTAGATTCGGTATTTAGCGTCTTGGCTAGGTATTTCGTACCCAGAAGGTGGTGTTATTAGGCCATTAGTCCCCTTATTTTTGCCCTTAAGCCCGTTGTCGATCAGAGCCTTAATCTCGCCGGGGCACTCGTACCAGTGTACCACGCCAAGGTCCGTATCAAGCAGAATAACGGGGTTGCTTCGCCCGCCGCTCGTTAAGCTAATAACCTGGGGAGGTACGTTTTCGTATAGCATCACCCTCTGAGCAAACCTTAAGCAATTCGCCGTTCGTGCGGCCGAGATTAAAGGCATGGCAGCGCGACTGCCGGTCGGCAAAGTAGCACCCTGGGGTGCCCTGGGGCGAATCTCCGCCGCTGGAATGGCCTATATAGGGTAGATGGCGGAACAGTGACACTACTTTGTCTGTCTTCCCGAAGCTGTGCAGACAGTCGGCAGTAATAGAAGGCCAGCCACCTTCTGGCGGCTCGATAACGTCCGCCTCAGCAAGGTACATTTTGGTAACGAACCTGTAGTAATCGTGGACCGCGGCAACCCACGCGTCGCGCGAGTAGCTGATGTCGCTAAGCTGAATCATTGCAGTTGTTCGGGAGAACGGAGAAAAGTGAGAGGATAAAAAGCCAAGACTTGGGAGATACACTGGAGGCAGTGAGTTGTTTAGGCTGGCACGCCAAGTTTGACGGGGGCCTTTATGTCTCCGCATGCGAGGTCTTGTGATAACCGGGAGCGGCAAAGATTTTAACTTAAAACAGCAGTATACCTCATAAAACATCGAAGTCGCGTTATTAATTGGCTACGAGTTTCTCGTTTATACCAAAGCTAAACCGAAAATACAGTTACCACTTCCTGTGAGGCCTTCTCGCACCCGGAGACATACCCTTGAAAGGGTCCTGGCCTGCAGAACAGGGACACCCTGTCCCCCCAGACTCCACACCAAAGAAAAGAGAAAAACTCGGCCTTACTGTAGCTGTCTAACCGGTAACATTAGTTAATCATTGCCTGCTGTGGTATCTATCAGATCTTGCACCGCGCCCGTACTGAGTACATGTCCCCGGTAAGCTGGAAATCGCATGATTCTCTACATGCTAGCCTCTAGGGGTTGAAGCGCCTTAGATGGGCTTCATCGGACAACGTGGTGGCTTGTATAAATGCACGCCCGTCACTCCCTGGGGAGCAAACAGAACGCGCTATTGACACCTCGTGGACGTGGTTCCTGCCCTTGGGTAAACAGGCACTCCAGATCGGTCCGTTTCTCCCCATTAAGCGAATGTCTCCGCGGATGTCATGATGCGGCAGAGCATAAGGTCTGCTGTGGCCTCCCTTGGGTGGGCGGCTAGTCTTGTCCAATTTGCGATCAGCCTCGACGGCACCTAGGCGGTGGCGCTCGTAACTGAGGATGACCTTTCGCCCATCGCTGATCCTACTACCTATTACCCTGATCAGTACGACTGCCCGCTCTCGTTTGTCGACTATTTAAACATGCATAGTTGGATCCCGTACCTTTCCGTCGCCCGTCTCCGCCGCTGCCAGGAGTCCATGCTCCTGCAACTTTCTGTTACGCAGCCACTAAACGACCTTGCCTCCAACATTCTCATACGCAGCTGCACGCTCGGATCTCACTCAGTCACCGACTCGAAAGTTTTTGCATCAATGGAGAATCCTAAGAAAGCAAACATTCTTTTCGAAGCGAGCTTGGACGTTGCACCTGCGTGCACCGCGACCGGCACCGAAGTCTAGGACAGACTGGTATTAACTGCAAGCAGCGGCGCCGGCAAGGGAAACGGCAGCGAAGTTAACAGTCTGCTAGAAGGCATGCAGAAGTTTTTCGACGCCAAAGACAACTGTGACGAGAATTTTTTTTTTTCCCCCCTACTATAAGCGGACCGCCGCGGGCGTTTACATTGGCGGGGGCCTCGGTAAACCAACCGTTAAGTCGGCACTCAGAGCCCTCGCCGGGCGCCTGCGAACCGAGGACCCTGTTTCCAACCGCATGGTCGCCCAGCTCTGCAGCAGCGGCCGCCAACCAGAACGAGTCTTCGGGATCTCCATCGACACTACGGGCCCTCGCCGCAGTCCGGAAAACGGCTTTGGAGTGGAGCAAGGGAACCTGCGCCATGGATGCGGACCTCAAATCCACAGGTAACAGACTCAACGTCAAGGCGTTCGACATTGCCGGAGCAAGTGTCGTTGGCGCCAACACCACCCTCAGCGGCAACGGAGCCCTCTGCCTCTCGATCCCCAGTGAGGAGTAATGTCGGAAACAATCTTCTCGGCAAGCGCGATACCTGCCGCTAAATTAAGGCCGTCTCTGGCGATGGTTGCCCTCCCCCTGTCTCTCGATGCCGTATCTCGAGTGCTAATTTTTACAAGTACAACCCCAAAAAGACCTGTGCGCGACTCTTATGCTAGGTAACTATGCTGTTCAGCTGGTAACCCGTATACGGAACCCAGACCGGACCCGCCGAAGGCGAACCCGGACAGCACCTGTGCAACATACCTTATCCAGAACGGAGATACGTGCGCCTCGTTGGCTAAGAAGTATAGTGTTACCGTTGACGATCTGGACAGTGTGTAATGCCAGGGTCTCATAAAACCGTAACCCGGCAAACTCTATCACGCCACCGCAAACGCGGATAAAGGACGGGCCCAAGGCCAGATTTGCCCCGATCAAATGCGTATAGCGGTCTGACTGAGATGGTTGATCTTTACTGAACGCCCCAAGCGCCGAGCACCTCGACTCTCGATCTGTTCGCTGAAGAGCTTTGCTCCTCAAGCCTCTTGACCCGCTTAACTAATACACCAACGCATAGCGGCCCAATAATGGTGCATAGAACAATCGCCCACGTGACAATAAGGAAAAGTTCTGAAGCTTTCGAGTCACCGCTGCCTCCTTGGTCGGTGGATGATCGGAACACACCGTTACTCTCTGCGACGGCGGAGATTAGAAAGCCGATCTCGCCACGCGCTACCATGGCAAGCGAGATTATACCCGATGGATAGAGTGAAATTGGCTTCGCGGGCTTGCTTGAGGAGGTGGTACGCGTGCGATCCAGATTCGCCAATGGGATGGAGGCGGATGTCTGTGTCGATTCCGGCTGAGTTGGCGCCGAAGCCTTGCTCCTCGGCTTTGCACTACTCGTCCATGCGAGAATCTTACCGGAGATCTCGTTCTGTTTGGCCGAAAAGCTTGAAAGCGCGGCTTTGCTTACCAATGCTACTCTGTTACTATTTGAGATAGGGAAACGGACAAGCCATAACCCGCACAGTATTTTGCCAATTGCCATTAGGACTGAATAAGTTATGCCGCGCCAAATTACTTGACCCTCGAACATCTGGGTGATGGGAATCGAAAATCCTATAGAGGCCTTTCGAATAGTGTTAGATGACATTACTGGTAATAGAGTGGAATATCGATTGTGTCTTACAAAAAAACAAGGTTTCAATACGCGTTGCAATGCCTGGGAGTAGTATTGTTCATAAATGTCGGGGCCAGTGTGCCTGGCCGTCCCCAGTGCAATCGTTCGGGTCTCCGTGGGGGACGACGCAACAGCACTTCCGGTACTATTATCAGCTTGTGAATTTTGCGCAGTTTCTGCTGGAGCTTCCGTCGTAATACATGGGTCTCCACCCGTCGGATTTACTCGGGATCCATTGTCTGTCTTCTGAGACTTGGGACCGGTCCTTTCCGTATCCCACCAGCAGACCATAATACCGGAAAGGTAAGCCGCCAGCAGGACTGAGGCGCCAGCGTAGCTCGCTCCCACGACGAGAGTAAGAAGGAGCCCTGTGTGCACGATGAACGACGCCTCTTTGGTCTGCAAAACACTATAGAACTTTGCGTCGGGATGTTGTGTGCGCTTCCGATCCAGCTTTCGCATCACAGGCCGAAGCAGAAAGCGGTTCAAGAGTGGAACCACAATAGCAAAGGCGAGCGAGACGATCACTGGACGCACCACAGTTGTTGCTTGTATCTCTGTAGTTCCGGAACCAAGACTGCTCACAATCTGCACCATGACCAACCCGACAACATCGTCCATCATGGCCGCAGTGCTGAGGACGCTGCCCAGCCTGGTGCTTGTGAGCCCGCTCGTAGCCAGAACCGTGAAAGTTGTCCCGAGGCTTGTGGAGCACAAAGCGGCACCGGCTGCGAAGCACTGGATTCTGGCCGCGCCGGCCATGGGCCCCAGGAGGAAGGACAGCCCCATAGGTGCAGCAATGCCGGTCAGGGCCACACATGTGCTAAGCGCAAGATTAGCCTTGATATCAGGGATGGAAGTCGACGCGCCGCCCTCATAAACGATTAGGATGAGTCCCAGATATCCAACCTGAACGATGGCGTTTTCCAGCTCAGCTGAGAGCCATTTGCCGCCAGGGGTGCCCCAGCAAATTCCAATAAAGACCTGGCCGATGAGCCCGCAGTAGAGCGTACGGTCGAGAACAAAGTTGGTGGCATTGAGGGCGAGAAGGAAGGACGAGAGTATCAGGATCTGGACGATGGAGGGCTCATGGTAGGGAAGTGATGCTGCGCCATCGTCTGCCATGATTATCGTTGTTCAATGATCGAAACAGCAGTTGAATACGTTGGAAGGGAGGAATTCAGCATGGGATGGTATTATATATGGGACCTCTAGTGTGGATAGGCTTGCCGAAGTTATACCGATGTTTTTCTCACCGTGCTTTGGATATGTTCCAAATCCTTCTAACACCTTACACTCAAGCTAATCGGAAGAAGTTTTGCATTAAGTGTAGGAAGTGATAATTGTCTGATTAGGGGGCAGTTCGGTTAACTTCAACAGATTATTTTTAAGGCCCGTGCCAACCCTGTTAATTAGCAAAACAGAAATGGAACTGCTAAAGCTAAAGTTCTTATTAATTTAAATTTAAATCCAGTCGGTTAATTTTAACGAACGGCTTTAACTTTAACAGTTATGTAACTTCTTAATATAGCTAAATCGTTACTGTTTTTCGATAATATATGGTATTAGTATCTTTATTTAATGAAAAATAACGTTTTTCGTAATAATCGTATTATTTCTAACCTTTTTAATTTTAAATCTAATTACTTAGCTTATAGGATAAAGTTTTTTCGGCCTTAATATTAATATATTCGAAAAGGGATAAAGGATATGTTAACCGAGAACGTAGCGGTTTATTTAAAGGACGAAAAATATTAAAAAATACTTGTAAGGTAATTTAATTTCGTATATAAAATTAACGGTTAATACCAGGTTCTTTTAATTTTCGAAATTTTCGCGAAAAAATCTATATCTCGTTTTTAATATAATTGTTATCCTATTAACGCAAACTTACCCGAAAAGCCCCCCGGGCTTATCGATTATTATATATACCCGATAATTTATTACCGAAACTTTAAGGGTTCCTGTTAAATATAGGGGATATTAGTTGTATTATTGTATTAGGCTAACTTGCGTATATATCTCGTATACGTACAGCTTTTATATAACTTAGTAACGGAATATATATTTTCCGATTAAAAGGAGCCTTTCCGTATATAAAGTACGTTTAATACACCCTGCTAGCTAATATATCCCTTTAACGCCCTAAAGCATTTATGGCGTTAATCGTTATATATTATTATTTTCTAAAGCTATAACTTTTTATTTAACCTTTCCTCCGGCGATTAAATTCTTTTAATTAGCCAATTCCTCCTTTAAAATTACTCGTAAGGTGTTCCTCCGCCGCTTAAAGGTTTTCGTAATATTTATTAATTTTAGTTGTTTTTTAAAATACTTAAACGGTTTGCGTAACAGGGTTTTAATCAATTTATTAATTAACATGTTGCTTATAAGCGTATAATTTATTTTAATTAAATTTTTTTTTACGGCTTTTCGTAATTAATAATTATATATATTTACGTATTACAGTTTCGTTTATAATAAGGTAACGTTAACGTTAACAAGCCGTATAATCTGTTAATTATTATACTATATATTTAACGGTTTAATATCTAAGGTAATTTCCAGTTTTTTAATTAGTCGAAAATTAAATAAAGTTTTTTTTGTAACTTACGTAAAGGATAATAATTCCGTTTTTATTATAAAAGTAATTATTATATTTTACTTATTTACCTATTATCTTATTATTTTTTTAAATAATTTTATAACGTAAACTTAAAAGTTTTTTCGATCGACCGTATTATCCGTAAAAAAGACGTTATTTTAAGTATTTAACGAATTTTCGCTTTTGAATTATAACGTTAACGTTTTAATTCCGATTAAATATAATATAATTCGATTAGCAGCTTTATAATATACGTTGTTAAGGTTTAGGTTAAAACGGGTAAATCGGAATATGGTAAAAAATATATCGGATTGCGTATTAATCGTTATGTAAAAAATGAAACCGATTTTTTTTTAATATCTGTTAATAAAGCTTAAATAGGTTAAATTAAAATTTAGTAATAACTTAACGTTAATTATAAGCGTTTTTAAAAGGTTATTTAAGTTTTTTTTAGGGATTAAGTTAATTAATTTATTTATAAAGTTGGATTAGAATAACTAGATTTTTTTATTAAGTCTATTTTTAATTATTTCGATATTAAGAAATTACTATAGGTTTTTACCCCCTATAAGGGTATACCGTTTCCGTATTTATTAAATCAACTAATCGACGAGGTTTTAATTTTCTTTGTAATATACGGTAACGATATTATTTATAAAGAAAAAGATAAATACTCTTTAATAAATAAAATAATAAGGTTTATAAAAAACGGGGTTAAGTTTTAATCTTTTAAACGTTCCGGTAAAATCTTTTTGTTATAATAACGGTAATTCCCGTAAGCTATATAAAACTTTTTTAATTAAAAAAGTTTTTTTACATTAAAAATACCTTAAAAACGTTTTTATATATATTTCGTAAAGTAAGTTAACGTTAACAAAAACGTTAATAGCGTTATACTATTTAAGCTTTAAATCGAATTTAACCGTTATAACGATTAAAACTTTAAACAATTTTCCAGTTAAAATAAATACGTATATATTACTATATACGTTTTTTAATTATTAATCGTTTCGTACAACAAAACGTACTTTACATTTTTACAACTAACTATGTTTATTAAACTTATAAACATATACCTATATATATTTTAAAACCTGTTTTTTTTAACAAAAAACTAATTAATTATTTTTTAAAATCGCATTTTTTTATAATTTTGTAAATAAATTTTTTCGGTTTTATGAAATATTTTTTTTAACGGATATATATTTAATTTTTTATAATTTCGTAATAATAACGGTAAATTACGTTTATATACCCGGTTTTACGATTTTAATACTTTTTTATATACTAAAATATTATTATTTTTTTAATTAAAGTAATACATATTTCGGGTAATTAACTTTTTTAAACTTTTGTAACTTACCGGCCGGTTATCGTATATATTTATAAAAAAAGTTAAACGTTTTATATTAAATACGGTTTTTTATATTTTATATTTGTTTCGGATAATATTTTCTTAATACAGAATATACGGGAGGTTTACGTTTATTATCCGTAAAATACTTTCGTTTTTTATTGTTACTTTAAATTAAATAATATGAAAAAAATTTAGAATTATTTTTATTTTTTTTTGTTGGCGTAATAATTGTAATAATTATTAGGGTAAACGTTAATAACGGTAATAGTTTAAAGGATAGAAATAATTTAAATATAACGGTTATATAGGGATAATTAATCCTTTATAAATAGGTTTATTTTTTTTTATCTTATATATTTCTTACGCTGGTACCTTTTTAAAACCATTTTTTTTATTTAACCGGTAATTAAATTGTTCCGTTTAAATTTTTATCTTTTTTTTATATATAAATTGGATAGTTATTATTTTAATTAGGTATTTTTATTTATTAAAATAACTTTTATAACTTTTTTTTATTACGTATAAAAAATTGTTTTTTAAGTTTTTAATATTATTTAAAAAAATGGTTTTTTCGTTAAATTATACGTTTTAAATAATAATAACTTTATTAATTAACGGGTTTTAGATTTCGTAAATATTCGTAAATCGGTAATTAATTAAAAAGTTAATTTATATTTTAGGATTTAATTTTTAAAATCTTTATTTTTTCTTTATAATTATAATTATTATAACATAAATTATATAATTATATATTTGCAGGTAAGTTTATTAAGGTTTCCGATTAAATATTATAATACCGTTTTTATATGCTAAGTAAATATAATAAATTTTATATAAATTTTATTAAAAAAATACGTATTTAAAAGTATAATTATATAAATATATTATTGTTTTAAAAATATATATAATTAAAAACGAAAGTAATTTAACGTTATTTTATATTGTAATTACTTTTTTTTTAATTATATTTTTTTAAATATTTTATACCCCCGTTTTAGGCCTAGGTATACGGTATTAAAGGCTTAAGTTTAATACTTAAAAAAAGTAATTATAATATATTTCGAAATTAATAATTTTTTAAAATTTCGTTATCGTATTCGATTACTTATAAAAAAACTTTATCTTAATTTTTTAAAACTTTTAAAAAATATTTAAATATTATAATTAATATATTTTATTTTCGATTTTTAAAATAAATATTTTAAATAAAATTTAAATATTTATTAATTATAAACATAACGTATTTATATTCTTTAAAGTTTTTTTCGAAATTTATAAAATCGATAACAATTCTCTATTTTAATCGGGAAATTCCTTTTTTTAACTTACGGCATATTTATTTTTTAACCTTTATTTTATTATATATTTAATATTTAATTATTATAAAACCTTTTAAATATATTTCCTTTATATAAAACTATAATTAAACAATTATTTCGGGTTTAAAATATCTTAATTTTAAATATTATATAATACCGTTACCGGTTTGTAATAATCTCGTTATATACAAATTAACGTTATGTTTATAAATTATAAAAACTATATAAATAATTATTATATTAATATTTTCGATAATAAATTAATTAAATTTATTTATTAACGTAATAATTACTTAATTATATTTATTTCGAATAAAATTATTAATTCTTTAATTATCCTATTAATACCTTTTTTTCCGGAATTACCGGAAAAATACTAAATTATATATAAAATTTTCGCAATAAACCACGTCATATAAATATAACGTTTTTATACCGTTAAGGTTTCGAAATATTACGTTAATTTCTTTATACCTTTTAATCGGAATAAAACTATTACCTACGTATATCCCGTTATTTTATACGGTTTATTTAAAATTTAAAAACTTATTAATAAAATTAAAAATATATATCGTAAATTTTAAATCCAAAATAAATAAATTTTTTAAAAAGTAAAACGTAACGTTTATCGTATTACGTTAATTAAAATTAAAAAACATATTAAAACCTGTTTTATTTCTTTTAAAAATTAATTTATTTCCTAAATAATTATTCTTTTTATACCTTTTAATAAGCGGTTAATTTTTTCCTTTAAAAACTAATTAAAAAATATCCGGCCTTAAATATATATTACTATCCTATTATTAAAACGGAAATTTACCGGAATTTTATTAAGGAATACATAATAATATTAAGAAAACCTATAAAAAAAACTTAAATACGCTTTATAACGGGTTCCCTATATATCCAACTCTTAACGTTTTCGCTTATTACCGTTTCGATCCGAATAAAAACCTCTATAATTTCCTTATTCTAACCCATACCTTAAAATCCTTTTTTACGGTTAAAAGTTATCCTTAATCTTTTTTTAATTAAAATCATTTTAATTAAAAAGGTTTACGGATATCCCGTAAAAAGTTAAAAACGTTACCTTAATATTTTATAATATAAACGGTAACTAAGTTATAATTTAATAATCGAAAAAGTTAACCGTTATTTCCTAATAATTAATTATACCATTTTCGATTTTAACTTTTTTTATTCTTTAAAAAATCGTTATTTATATTCCGATAATAAAAGTTAATATTATACATAAATTATTAACCTATATAATCGGTATTTTCGTTTTTAAAATCTTATATCGTTATTTCTAAACTATAACCTTTTACTATTTTACAATCCATTTATTTAACTTTTTCGTTAATTTTAAAACTTACTTTAACTTTTTACGGTACTCCCGTTACGTATTAATTAAAAACCTGCTATTATATATTTTACCAAACTTAATTAAACTAGCATATTATTCCCGTAAATTTTTTCCTAAAAAAAATTCGTTTTTTTAATCGCTAGAAATACCAATTTTAAAACCTATTTCGTAAAATCGTTAATTTTCTTACAAAAAATCTTATACTTCCGATTTTCGTAAATATACGTCGCAAAATCCTAAATATAGGCTTATCTATTTTCGGTAATTATCTTAAAAATATTTATCGGATAATTCGTATAATCGATTTCTTCGACGGTTCCTTTAAAAGATATAAATATAATTAAAAAACCGCTTAATATATTATTTCGTATCGTATAACGGATTCGTTTTTTCGGATACGAAGCTATATCGGGTTTTGTAAATTTAATAAACTATATAATATTTTAATCAAGATTAATATAACGCTAAATACCAAACGCATACGCTTTAAATTAAAATTCGCCTTTAAAACGATCCCAATTCTTAAATTTATTATAAATAACGAAAAACGTTAATAATACCGTTATTATTATAATTAATAAAATATACGAATAATTACTACTAATATATAGTTTATATCGTCTTAATAACAGTTAATTAATTAATAATAACACGAATTAAACGAATAAAACTTTTAATTATTAAATATAAAAAATATTAATTATGTTATTATATTAAGCTAACTTACGTATATATCTCGTACGCGTATAGCTTTTGTATAGCCTAGTAACGGAACATATATCTTCCGATTAAAGGGAGCCTTTCCGTATATAGGGTACGTTTAGCACCCCCTGCTAGCTGATAGTTCCTGTCGATTTTAAACTTTTGCAAATAAACCAAGTTAAAAATTAAGCCGAAAGTAGTTAGCCGTATTAGCGTTATACGTAGACTTTATAAAAAGTAATAATGCTTTTTAAATTATATTAAAAATAAATTAACGAAGGATTTATTATTTCGAATTATAGGATTAAAAAACGCGGTTATTAAGCCGTAATTAATAAATTAAACGCGTAAGGGATTTTTATAACGAAAAAGTAAATAAAAAATAAATATAATTACTTTTAAAAAAGGATTTAGGTATAGTTTACGCTAAAGGAAATAAATAGTTTCGGTTAAAATAAAACTTTTTAAATTTTTACGGCTAAGCTTAAAATGTAAGAAAGTTATTTAAAAATTAATAATACTTCCTATATTAAACTATATAGTAATAATTAACCGTTATTTAAGTTTACCCCGAAATAAAGGCTTTCCGTTATAAAGCCCCAAAATACGTTAAACTTTATAAAGCCGTATTTGGGTTTTCCGTTAAAGCTAAAGGTGAATTAGCTATTAATTTTAGGAAAAAAGCTAGTATTATTATTTACTCCGCTTAAAAGGTATTATAAGTTTTTTTTTACAGAAATCAGCTGCCGGCAAAAAAGGGAATAGTTTTATTAACGAAACCGAAGTTATATTTGCTAATAATAACGTTTCGTAATAAGTAAGCTACCGTTTTTATAAACGTTTTGCTAATGATTTAGATACGTAGCAAAGGAATAAGAAACTTAAGGAATATAGTAATTTGCTAGTAAAAAAAAGCTTCGAATATATCGTTAAAGCGTTAATTTATAATAAAAAACTAATTCGAAATATCAGGTTAAATATTAAAATAATTTTCGGAATTTTTAATAATATTTATACCGATTAACTTAATAATAATACGTTATTTCGCGTTATTTAGGTTTAGGCGCGTAACGATCGCCTTGTTATTATATTTATTAGTTTAAACGATAATTTAAGGTTTTAGTAACTTAAAAGTTTCGAAAATAATAAGGATTTAGGCCGTAAAAACGTTACGCATAGTAACGAAAAGGTTTTTTATAATAATAATAAAAATATTACTTATTCCTTAAGTATAAAAGATAATGGAAATAATAAAAATATTACGGATATAAAGTTGTAAAAGTGTTAAAGTTGTTAAAACTGTTAAAGGTATAAAAATGATATAAAAAAAATAACGTAAAAAGGATAATTTTTTTTTTCAAAAATAGCTTTTTCCGAATTAACATGGTTCGTTATAATATTATATATAATATTATTTAATATAACCTAAATTTTAAAAATATTAAATCCCTATATAAAACGAATATATTTCGAATATATAAGTTACTTAACAGTATCTAAGTTATTATAACAAATAAATTAAATAACTTTTTGCATTTTTTTAAAAAAAATCATAATTTATTAACCCCCGAATATTAAGCTTTTTTTTAAACTAACTTACAACTATAACAATAACGCTTTTATTTAAATACCTTCGCCTTTAATCTTTTTTAAATTTCTGATATAAATCCCATATTTTTTTCGCGATTTTATTACGATATCTGGTAATAAGTAAAGCTGCGCCGCCTTACCTTTTTACGCGCGAAAAATTATTCGCTTAATCTTTATCGTTAATATAAACTTTTTTATCCAGTTTTACAGGTTCATTAGGGTCGATTTCGCCATAATTTAACAGGAAATTAAAGAAATTAACCGTAACATATATCGCCTTTAATATCGTATCAATACGTATAAAAAAGTTCTTTTTAAAAACCTTAAAAGTGCCTTTCTATTTACCGAAAGCCCTTTCGATTACGTTCCGAAATTACATATACCTTAAATTATACAACTCCTCCGACATACGTAACTTTATTTTAACCTACGCTTACTTTCGAAAATAATACCGTATATTATAATACGGAATAAAAATTCGCTTACCGGTAACGTATCCAGCATTTTTAATTAAATATTTATCTTTAAGGATAATAAGATTATTACGATTAACCACGTTATTAAATATTTTGCCGTTATTCGTAATATTCTTTTAACTTATTAATACGTAAATAAACCTTTTATCGAAATTACAAACGGTTAATATATTCGTTAATAACCACCTTTTACGGTTTTTCTATATTTTTCGCGGAAAAACGTTACTTTCGATTTTAACCTTAAAATAAATACTATTAAATACTTTTAATACGTCCTTAAACTATAGGAAAAACTTCCCGTTATTTATAATTTTCCGGTAAAAGCAATTATTAACGAACTTAATAATAACGCATACTAATACTATAAAAACGTTTAAAACTTTATAAAACGAATAATAAATAATATCATTATTTTTTATAAAGTAATTTAAAATAACCCGAACGGAAAAATTTTAAGTTATAATATAAAAAAAAATTATTATTTTTTCGTTAATTAAAATACGTAATGCCTTTAACCTTATATTTGTCAGATATAGCAGACATTAGTTGTATTGTTATATTAGGCTAACTTGCGTATATTTCTCGTACGCGTACAGCTTTTATATAACCTAGTAACGGAACATATATCTTCCGATTAAAAGGACCCTTTTCGTATATAAGGTACGTTTAACACCCCCTGCTAACTAACATACCCCCTTAACGCCCTAAAACATTTATAGCGTTAATCATTACATATTATCACTTTTTAAAACTATAGCTTTCCATTCGATTTTTCTTCCGGCAATTAATTTCTCCTAATTAGCTAATTCCTTTTTTAAAATTATTCGCAAGGTGTTCCTCCGTTATTCGAAAGTTTTCGTAATATCTATTAATCCTAGCTGCTCTTTGAAATACCTAAACGGTTCGCGTAATAAGGCTTTAATTAATCCATTAACCAGTATATTGCCCGTAAACGTATAATTTATTCTAATTAAATCCCTTTTTACGGCTTTTTATAACTAGTAATTATATATATTTATATACCGTAATTTCGTTTATAACAAAATAACGTCGGTATTAATAAGCCGTATCGTTTATTAATTATCGTATTATATATTTAGCAGTTTAGCATTTAAAGTAACTCCCAGCTTTTTAATTAATTAAAAGCTAAATAAAACTTTTTTTGCAACCTATGTAAAAAATAATAACTCCGTTTCGGTTATAAAAATAATTATTATATTTTACTTATTCGCTTGTTATTTTATTACTTTTCTAAATAATTTCATAACGTAAACTTAAAAACTTTTTCGATCGATTATATTATCCGTAAAAAAGGCGTTATTCTAAATATTTAACAAATTTTCGTTTTTAAACTATAACGTTAACGCTTTAATCCTAATCAGGTATAATATAACTTAATTAACGGTTTTATAATATACGTCGTTAAAGTTTAAATTAAAACGGATAAATCGAAATACGGCAAAGGATATATCGGGTCGCATATTAATCGCCATATAAAAAATAAACCCGATTTTTTTCTAATATCTATTAATAAAACTTAAATAAACCAGATTAAAATTCGACAATAACTTAACGTTAATTATAAACATTTTTAAAAAGTTATTTAAATTTTCTTTAAAAATTAAGTTAACTAGTTTATTTATAAAGTCGGATTAAAATAACCAGATTTTTCTATTAAATCTATCTTTAATCATTTCGATACTAAGGAACTACTATAAGTCCTTACCCCTTATAAAAATATACCGTTCCCGAATTTACTAAATCAATTAATTAACGAAATTTTAATCTTTCTTACGATATATTATTACAATATCGTTTACGAAAAAAAAAATAAACACCCTTTAATAAATAAAGCAATAAAGTTTATAAAAAACAGGGTTAAATCCTAATCTCTTAAACGTCCCGGTAAAATCTTCTGCCATAATAATAACAACTCCCTTAAACCGTATAAAACCTTCCTAATTAAAAAAATCTTACTACGTTACGGATATTCTAAAGATATCTTTATATATACTTTATAAAATAACTAAACGTTAACGAAAACGTTAACAGTATTATATTACTTCAACTCCAGGTTAAATTTAACCGTAATAGCAATTAAAATTTTAAATAACTTTTTAATTAAAATAAATACGTATATATTACCATAAACGTTTTTTAACTATTAATCGCCTTATATAACAAAACGTATTTTGCATTTTTATAACCAACTATATTTATCGAATTTATAAACGTATACTTACATATACTTTAAAACTTATTTCCTTTTAACAAAAAATTAATTAACAACTTTTTAAAATCGTATTTCCTTATAACTTTACAAATAAACCCTTTCGGCTTTACGAAATATTTCCTTTAAAAAATATATACTTAACTTTTTATAACTGTACGGCAGTAATAATAAGTTACGCTTATATATCCGGTTTCGTAACCTAAAGATTTTATATATTTTCGTATCGAAACTTTTCCGATTAAAATAATACGTACTTCGAATAATTAACTTCCCTAAACTTCCGCAACTTACCGGCCGATTATCGATCGTATTAATAAAATAAATTATTTATCTTACGTTAAACGTAATTTCCTATATTTTATAATCGTACCGATAACTATCCTTTCGATACGGAACATACAGAAAACTTACGTTTACAACCTATAAAATATTTTTATTTTTTACCGTTACCTTAAATTAAACAACGTAACAAAAACCTAAAATTACCTTTATTACTTCCGTCGGCATAATAATTATAACAATTATTAAAATAAACGTTAGTAAAAATAATTAGTTTTATACGAACAAACTTATTTTTCCCCATTCCGTACGTTTTATATACTTATACCACTTTAAAATTACCTTTTTTATTTAACCGGTAACTAAATTATTCCGCTTAAATCTTTATTTTCTTCTTATATTTATATATTTAAATAACCTAAGTTTTAATTAAATACTTTTACCTATCGCAGTAACTTTTATAACTCTTTTTCTATAACATATAAAAAATCGTCCTTTAAATCTTTAATATCACTTAAAAAATAACTTTTTCGTTAAACTATACGTTTCGAATAATAACAACCTTATTAATTAACGGGTTCCAAATTTCGTAAATATTCGTAAATCAGTAACCAACTAAAAAACCAATCCAGGCTTTAAAATTTAATTTTTAAAATCTTTATTTTTTTTTATAACGGTAATTATCATAACATAAGCTATATAACCGTATATTTACAAATAAACTTATTAAGGCTTTTAATTAAACACTATAATATTATTTTTATATACCAAATAAATATAATAAACCTTGTATAAACTTTGCCTAAAAAATACGTATTTAAAAATACGGTTATATAAATACACTATTACTTTAAAAATATATACAATTAAAAACAAAAATAACTTAACGCTATTTCGTATCGTAATCGCTTTTTTCTTAATTATACCCCTTAAACGTTTTATACCCCCGTTTTAAACCTGGGTATACGGTACTAAAAACTTAAATCTAATACTAAAAAAAGGCGACTGTAACATATTTCGAAATTAATAATTTTTCAAAATTTCGTTATCATATTCGATTACCTATAAAAAAACCTTATTCTAATTTTTTAAAATTCCTAAAAAATATTCGAACGTTATAATTAATATATTTTACTTTCGGTTCTTAAAATAAATATCCCAAATAAAACTTAAATACCTATCGGTAACGAATATAACATATTTATATCCTTTAAAATCTTCTTTAAAATCTATAAAATCAATAAGAATTCGTTATCCTAATCGGAAAATTTTTTCCTTCGGTTCTTAACGTATTTATCTCTTAATTTTCGCTTTATTACATATTTAACATTCGACTATTATAAAACCTTTTAAACGCATTCCTTTTATATAAAACTACAACTAAGCAATTATTTCGGGCCTTAAATATCCTAATCTTAAATACTAAATTATACCGTTACCGATTCGTAATAATCTTATTATATATAAATTAACGTTTCGTTTATAAAATACGAAAGCTATATAAATAACTATCGTACTAATATTTTTAATAACGAATTAATTAAATTTATTTATTAATATAACAACTACTTAATTATATTTATTTCGAATAAAGTTATTAACTTCTTAATTATCCTATTAATACCCCTTTTTTCGGAACTGCCGGAAAAATACTAAATTATATACAAAATCCTCGTAATAAGTTACGTCGTATAAACGTAACGCTTTTAAGCCTTTAAGGCTTTAAAACAATATATTTACTTTTCCGTATCCTTTAATCGGAACGAAATTATTCCCTACGTATACTCCGTCACCTTAAATCGTTATCCTATAATTTAAAAATTTATTAATAAGGTTAAAAATATATATCATAAATCTTAAATCCAAAATAAACGAATTCTTTAAAAAAATAAAGCGTAACGTTTACCGCATTACGTTAATTAAAAATCAAAAAATACGTTAGGACCCGTCTTACTCCCTTTAAAAATTAATCTATTTTTTAAGTAATTATCTTCTTTATAATTTTCGACAAACAATTAATCTTTTCCTTTAAAAATTAATCGAAAATAATTCGGTTTTAAATTAATATTAAAACTTCCTTATTAAACTTAAATTCTACCGGAACTTTATTAAAAAACGTATAATAATATTAAAATAATTTATACGTTAAGTTTAAACACGTTTTATATCGAATCCTTTATATATCTAACTCTTAACGCTTTTGCTTATTACTACTACTATTTCGGCCCACTTAAAAACCTTTACAACCGCCTTATTTCGGCCCACGCCCTAAGATCCTCCCTTACAGTTAAAAATTATCCTTAGCCTTTTCTTAATTAAATTCGTTTTAATTAAAAAAATCCGCAAATATCCCGTAAAACGTCGAAAACATTACTTTAATATTTTTCGATATAAATTATAAATAAGTTATAATCCAATAATTTAAAAAATTAACCGTTATTTCCTAATAACTAATCGTACCGTTATTAATCTTAATTTTCTTTACCATTTAAAACGTAATTATCCAAATTTTTATAATAAGAACTAATATTATACATAAATCGTTAACTTATACGATCGTCATTTTCGTCTTTAAAATTCCATATCGCTATCCCTAGGCCATAACCTTTTGCCACTTTATAATTTATTCGTTTAACTTCTTTACCAACTTTAAGGTTTACTTTAACCTTTCGTAATATTTTCGTTAGGTATTAATCAAAAACCTACTATCGTACACCTTACCGGATTTAACCAACTTAACGTACCACTTCCGTAAATTTTTTCCTAGGAAAAAGCTCATCTCCTTAATCGCTGGAAATATTAACTCCAAAACTTATTTTATAAAATTATTATTATTTTTTCGGAAAATATCGTACTTACGATTTTTATAAATATATACCGTAAAATCCTGATTATAAGCTTATCTGCCTTCGGTCGTTATTTTAAAAATATTCGTTAAGTAATTAATATAATCGATTTTTTCGTAAATTCCTCCGAAAAATATAAATATAATTAAGGAACCGCTAAAAGTATTTATTCGTATCGTATAACGGATTTATCGTTTCGGATACGAAATTATATTAAATTTTGTTAATTTAATAAGCTACGGAAATAACTAATCAAAATCGATATAATCCTATATATTAAAGGCGTACGCTTTAACTTAGAATTCGCCCTTAAAACGGTCCTAATCCTTAAGTCCGTTATAAATAATAAAAAACGTTAACGATACCGTTATTATTATAATTAATGAAATATATAAATAATTATTATTAATATACAGCTTATATCGTCTCAATAATAGCTAATTAATTAATAATAACGCAAATTAAACGAATAAAACTTTTAATTATCAGATATAAAAAACATCAGTTATATTATTATATTAAGCTAACTTACGTATATTTCTCGTACACGTACAGCTTTTATATAGCCTAGCAACGGAACATATATCTTCCGATCAAAAGGACCCTTTCCGTATATAGGGTGCGTTTAGCACCCCCTGCTAGCTGACAATATTCGCTAGCAGCCAATCGTATAAAACGTAATACGTATTCTTTTTTATTTTCGTAATTCTTCGAAAGCAATTATTAAACAAAGCTAACATATTAAATATATATTAAAGGCCCATTAAGTTATCAATATATACCTAAAAACGGCGCTAAATACGGAAATTAACGGCTGCTAAAATAATAATAACGGTAACAAACCGTTTCCGTTAACGGTAACGCATTTTCCGTATTATTACCATAATTATCAATTACGAAAAGCGTTAAATACTATTGCGAAATTGCAAAGCGACAGTTATGGAAGTTTTAATCTAAGACGTTACTAGGATATATAACAAAAAAAACGGTTTAAAGCTAGAGTAAGGCTTTTAACGCAGTTTATACGTTATTAATCAATCGTTTTAACCGTTCGGAAGCTATTAAAATTAAAGTAAAAGAAAATTAATATAATAATTAAACATTATTAATCCGGGCCTGCTAAAAAAAACCAGCAATTTTTAGCAGAAAAATATAAAGATTGCTGGTATTAAACGTTACGAACGGTTTGCTGATAATAATGTTAATTCCCTACAAATATCGGATGTTAAAGTTAACCGAACTGCCCCTAAGTTCGGGCTTTTCTGAAAAACCCTTGGGAAGCGCTGTATATGACCATACTAACTGCGACATAATGTAAATGAATAGTCAGAGGCGTCTTAGATATATCTCCACTTCAATACGATCTGTGCCCTTCCTAACGGACAGCCAGACTGTTAACAACTGATCATGCTACAGTCGCTTGCAACATCGGCTTCCTCTTTTCTCACTCTTCAAGCTTCTTCGCACGGGCGTTTTAACGTATCATGGCGCTCATACACTACGCATTCGTCAACTCTAGTACCCAGCTGAATGACCACCTATTTTGTACCTCAGGCATTAATATGTCTATGCTAATATCACTGAGGCCTACATTAACACGCGGTCATTATGGAGGAGTTTTAGATCACAATTCTAACGTCTCTGTAAGACCCCATAAATAAGTACTACAGTATACTGTAGTTAATTAGGAGTACAATAGTTCGTAAGCACATTCGTGGACAATGATGACTCCGGTAAATATTTTGCTCTGTAATCTCATAGGGGTAAATGCCAAATACAGGCCTTCTTACGAGGCTGAACTAAATGACATCTGCGAATGGGAGTAACTAGCCTGCAGAGATTACCCCTGCAACTTTTCATAATATTCTTTGGATCTTGTTAGCAAGCTTGAATTAGGGCTGTGCATCTCTGGAGCTAGCAACTTTAATTATAGAGCGGAGTCTGGTGATTACGCAAGAAATTTAGCAAGTGAAAATTTGCTATACCTAAGCCGCAGACAAACGCAGTTACTGTAGCTAGAAGAATGGAACCAAGCTCTCAGGATTACCACTTCCGTTCTTCGTCAGATCTTACATATAACGTACAGGCATCGTCTTCAATTAAGGGCTATATGTCAGACCCTGAGTGCCGAAAAATGTGAGGCCCCACACTATGGGCCAGTTCGTAAACTTTCAGTAACACCTACTTGTGGGGATTTAGAATCAGTTTTAGCAAACCGTTCGGGTCGTTTAGAACCAGTTATCTCCATATATTTTCGTTAAAAATAGCTGGTTCTTTTTGGCAGGTCCGGACTAATAATATTTATTAATTCTTTTGAATTTTTTTTATTTTAAATTTAGTTGTTTTCGAATATTAAAAATAATTTGTTAATAACGTATAGATAACGTTAAAAATTTTATCTTAACTTTAAACCGTTTTTTTTATTATATATCCTAGTAACGTTATAAATAAAAATTTCCGTAACCGTTATTTTACAATTTTATAATCGTTTTTACGGTTTTATGGTAATTATTAATAATTATAACCATAATACGAAAAAAACGCCGTTATTAATAAAAATAATTTGCTATTATTACCGTTTTTTTTTGCAATTTTTAACCGTTATAATTAATACTATATTTAGGTATATATAAATAATTCGATAAATTTTAATTATATATTTGTAATATTATATTTAACGGACGATTATTTTTAAAAAATTATAAAAATAAAAAAAGATATATATTATACGTTACGTAATTAATTATTAATAAATATAAAGTTAAAGGTATTACGGATTTCGGTAAATAAAAAAATAATAATTTTTTTTTATATCGTAATTTAAAGTTTTTTTATTTAAATTATTTCGGATTATTTTATAAAAAGTAATAATATCGTTTATTACGCGTTTTATTAAGTCCTAAATATTTTTATAATATTAATATTTATTATTATTAAATTTGTTAATAATTATTTTTACCGTAAAATTATAAATAATAAAAAAAAAATTTATAATTTAATAACGTATTAAAAATATTTAATAATATTTATTTTAAAGTTAAAATCAAAAATAACGTTTTTAAATAAAAGGTATAAAAAAACCATAAAGAGAAATTATTAATAAATATATTAATTACTTATAATTTTAATAAAAAATTTATTTACGTATTAATAGGTTAAAAAAGTTTTACGAATAATATTAAAGTTTTTAATAATATAGTTAATTATAATAATTTTATGATTTTTAAATAAAAGTATATATTTAATAACGTTAAATACGTTATTAATAAGTGAATTTTTATTCTATATCGTAAAACGCGATATTATTTTTAAAAATAAATACAGGCTTAGTTAAAATTACGTATTCCGGAAGAGCTATATAATTTAAAATATACTTAATTATAAAACGTTATCGAAAAGGTTTTCGGTAAATAAAAGAATATTTTTAAAATTTTTAAGAAAATTTTTTTTTATTTACGTATTAATACGATAATAAAAACAATTTACGTTATAATTAATTTTTATAATTTTTTATTAAAATATGGCAAAATAAATCTTAACGAATTCGTAAAATTAAATAAAAAAAAATTATATTAACGATAAAAATTAAACAAATAATTTTTCGTTTATAAAAAAATAAGGCAATATATTTTTACTTATTATAAAATATCATAATTAAATCGCAAAAAGGATATAAGATTCGTATTTAAAATTTAAAAAGAATTAAAAGCAAAAATAATTAAATAAAAGCATTATTATTATTATTATTATTATAAATTAATTAAAAAAAAGGTTTAATATTCGGGTATAATAAGGTATGATTTTTAAAAAAGAAATGTAAAAAATTATTTAATTTATTTATTATAATTATTTAAATATTATTAAGTAAGTTATAAATTCGAAATATATTGGTTTTATATAGAGATTTAATATTTTTTAAGATTTAATTATATTAAATAATATTATATATAGTATTATAACGAAATATATTAATTCGGAAAAAATTATTTTTGAAAAAAAAAATATTATTTTTTTATGTTATTTTCCTTTAATTATTTTTATTATTTTAATACCTTTAATATTTTTAATATATTTTTGCAGCTTTATTTCCGTATTATTTTTATTATTTTTATTATTTTTATTATTTTTATCGTTTTTTATATTTAAGAAATTAGTAATATTTTTATTTTTATTAGAAATAATTTTTTTATTACTATATACGATATTTCTGCGGTTTAAACTCCTGTTATTTTCGAAGTTTTTAAGTTATTAAAGTTTTAAATTATCGTTTAAACCGATAAATATGGTAATAAGGTAGTTTTTACCCGTTTAAGCCTGGATGACGCGAAGTAGTATATAATTATTAAATTAATTAATATAAGTGTTATTAAGGATTTTAAGGGTTATTTTTATATTTAACCCGGCGTTTTAAATTATTTTTTTAAAGCGAATTAACGTTTTAACGATGTTATCGAGACCTTTTTTTATTATCGTATTATTATATTTCTTAGTTTTTTTTTTCTTTGTAGCGTTTCCGTATTATTAACAGGACGTTTATAAAGGCGGCCGTATACCGGCTATAAAGCGTTGTTGTTAGTAAAAAGAGTTTCGGTTTTTTTAATAAAACGATTTTTTTTTTAGTTGGTAGCCGATTTTTATAAAGAAGTTTTTTGTGATATTTTTTAAGTGGAGTAAGTAATAATATTAACCTTTTGTTTAAGATTAATAGTTAATTCGTTTTTAATTTTAACGGAAAACCCGAATATAGTTTTATAAAGTTTAACATATTTTAAGGCTTTATATTGGAAAAGTTTTGTTTTAAGGTAGGTTTAATAACGGTTAGTTATTACCATATAATTTAATATAAGAAATATTATTAATTTTTAAATAATTTTTTTATACGTTAAGTTTAGCCGTAAAAATTTAAAAGTTTTTATTTTAACCGAAATTATTTATATTTTTTAACGTAAACTATATTTAAGTTTTTTTTTTAAAGGTAAATATATTTATTTTTTATTTGTTTTTTCGTTATTATAATTTTTTCCGTATTTAATTTATCAGTTACGGTTTAATAATTGCGTTTTTTAATTTTATAATTCGGAATGTTAAGCTTTTAATTAATTTGCTTTTGATATAATTTAAGAAAAAGTATTATTTTAAATAAAGATTACGAATAACGTTTATATAGTTAGATATTTTCGGTTTAGTTTACGGCTTAGTTTATTTACGAAAGTTTAAAATCAATAAAAACCTGTAAAGTTTTAATGGTATGTTATCGGGTGTATATAGTAATCGATAAGCCCGGGGGGCTTTTTGGGTAAGGTTACGTTAATGGGATAATAGTTATATTAAAAATAAGGTATGGATTTTTTCGCGAAAATTTTAAATTTAAGAAAGTTTTAGTATTAACCGTTAATTTTATATATAAAATTAAGTTATTTTATAAATATTATCTAATATTTTTCGTTTTTCGAATAAACCGTTATTTTTTAAGTTAACATACCTTTTTTTTTTTCGAATATATTAATATTTAATCTGAAGGAATTTTATTTATTACGAAAAACGTTATTTTTCGTTAAATAAAAGTGTTAATATTATATAACTTCGAAAAATAATAACGATTTAGTTATATTAAAAAATAATACGGTTAAATATAACTAAATACCGTACGTTTATTTTAGCCGATTAAATTAAAACTTAAAATAGTGGGAATATAAGTAAAAGTAATTTTATTTTTATCTTACTTATTAATAGGGTTAGTACGGGCCAGAAGAATAAGATTTTAAAAGTTTACAAACTGTACCTATAGCGGGATATTATCAGGTCTTAAATCTTACACTATAAGTATATCTGGTCTACTCCAATACGGCTACTTTAATAACCATGTATAGGCAAATTGTGTTGTATTTTTCAGGCTATAGTTCCTGGTGCTCCTAGTTCTAGGTTCCTTATTTCTAACTGGGGGAAGAGCAGCTAGATATAGCCTTTAGCTCTTTTATCCTTACAATTTTAAGGCTATAAATTAAAGCCCTTTTAATTCTTTTAACCTCTAATAATAAATTACCATATCTGCCGACATTATGTAATTAGCCCATTAGGTGATCTTAGAAATTTCGTTTTAATAAATTTAAATAAACAGATTATAAGATATCTTATATACATTTAGAATATTTATAGGAATTATAACGCAACAGTGTCGATTCTACCCTGTAGGAAGAAGTAGATGCTACCCTGGAAGGATTTGTATATGAAAACGTGCAGGGTAGGATCTAGATTGAAAAGTGGAAAGTATTAAGTATGTCTATTAATAATAATTTAAGCTATGGAACTCTAGTAACAGCTCTGGGGATGTTAGGCTTTATATATACGCAAATAACCGTATTATTAAGCATATTACCCAATTATTAATTCATATTTTCCATTATTAATTAAAGGGTAAATAATAAAAAGATATAGAAGAATATAAAAGGACGCGTAGCTCTTTTACCACCCCTATTCGAGGTGGACCCACTTTTCCGGAGGAAACCTCCGGATTCCTAGAATATTTCTGGAAACATAAGTGGCAAATTATAGATATATAAATACTAGTGGTCCCCGGACCTCTCCTTTGTAAAGAATCGGAAATGGAAGATGTAAGAAAAACAGGTTCTATTTCATAAGTTGTGGCGTATCTCCTGCCAGGACTGTAGCAGCTGCACCACCGCCTCGTGTCCGTTCTCTGCTGCCCACGACAGCGGCGTCCGGCCATCTTCGTCTTCGGCTTCAGTATTGGCGCCCTTCTCAAGCAGCTGCTGCACAATAGCCTCTTGCCCGTTTTCTGCTGCCCACGATAGCGGCGTCCGGCCGTAATTGTCTTTGGCCTCAGCGTCGGCGCCCTTTTCGAGAAGCAGCTGTACAATAACCTTTTGCCCCTTTAATATTGCATATAATAGCGGCGTCCAGCCATCTCTGTCTTTGGCCTCCGTGTCGGCGCCCTTTTCGAGAAGCTGTTGTACCATAACCTCTTGCCCGTCTAATATTGCATGCAATAACGGCGTCCGGCCATAATTATTTTTGGCCTCGGTGTCGGCACCCTTTTCGAGAAGCTGCTGTACAATAACTCCCCGCCCGTTCAATATCGCATGCAATAACGGCGTCCGGCCAATACTGTCTTTGGCCTCGGTGTCGGCGCCCTTCTCGAGAAGCTGCTGTACAGCAGCCTCGTACCCGCTCTCTGCTGCCCACGATAGCGGCGTCCGGCCATTTTTGTTGTGTTTGACCTCGGTGTCCGCGCCCTTTTCGAGAAGCTGCTGTATTACCACCCCATCCCCGTTTAATGCTGCATACGTTAGCGGCGTCCGGCCATAGTTATCTTTGGCCTCGATATCGGCCCCCTTTTCGAGAAGCTGCTGCATTACCGCCTTGTTCCCTTTCGATGCTACAAACGATAGCGGCGTCCGGCCCTCTTTATCTTTGGCCTTGATGTCGGCGCCCTTCTCGAGAAGTTGCTGTATAACAGCCCCGTGCCCGTTTATTATTGCACGCGATAGCGGCGTCCGGCCATCGATATCTTTGGCCTCGATATCGGCCCCCTTTTCGAGAAGTTGCTGCATTACCGCCCTGTTCCCTTTCGATGCTGCACACGACAGCGGCGTCCGGCCATAAATATCTTTGACCTCGGTGTCGGCGCCCTTCTCGAGAAGCTGCTGTACAACAGCCCCGTGCCCGTTCTCTGCTGCCCACGATAGCGGCGTTCGGCCGTAGCTATCCTTCACATCGAGATCATATTCCCCCATAATAGCCTTCGCTGCTTCTTCAAGGCCAAAGTATGCTGCTAGATGCAATCCAGTCATTCGCCTTGGGACCTCTTGACTGAAGTTTAAATGCGTCGAGTAGCGCTTTGACGCCAGTAATACTTGACTCGATGCTTCAATATGAGTTCGCTTCTGGAGAAAGGATAAAACATCTTGACAGGTCGAGGCAAGACGGGCATGACGTCCCCAGTTGTGACTAGCATAATCGTAAAAAGGATTCGATTCCAGGCGGTCCTCAAATACCACGTCGGTTTGTGCAAAGCCGCTTTCAAATGACTGAAATGAGAGATAAGTAGTGCAGATTGTTGTGATATTGGTTTGTGCATCCGGAATCCATTTGCTCTGTGTCCGCTCGAAATATTCCTGTGTTGTATAATGGACTAAGCGGATTATGCCGGTCTCCTTGTCGACCGTGACCAATCCAGCACAGACTGAGATCATGTCTTCGACCTCTCCAAGGTTATCCATGTCAAGTTCGTGGTCCCCGACCTTTACTGCAAGCGCGTGCTGAACTTCTAATGTTGTGAGCGGTCGCTTTGCACAGACAATCCAGGACAAAACTTTTTTTGCGAGTGATCGAAAGCCTTCTCTTTGCCCTTCGATTCTCTCCATTGCATCCTTATACGCTTGAGCTAATACTTCGAGTTTCTGATCTTCTGTTACTGCCGACTGGGCTTGCTTCTGGAGATTCTCCAAGCCATTATACATTTCCCTTGGTGAAGTCTTGTCTTGAAGGGAGTCAAGGTAGAGCTGAGCCAAGAGAAATCTGAACGGGCGTTAGTTAAAGATCCTCATTTTTGTAATCGGGTATACAGACATGCCATCTATAGCTCGTATGATTCCAACTTTGATTTTATTTTGCATATCCGGCTTCTTTGAGACAAATTTCGGGAGTTCAGACATACGACTGTCAAGGTATCTGTCTATATCTTCGTTCCTGGCAGAGATTTCAAGTGAAATACAATGCTCGAATTCGTTCTCGATATCTAGGTTTGGTCGTGAGGTTGCGAAGATATTTGCTGCAGTCGTAGCCTGTAAGTTGAATAACTCCCGTAAGAACTTTGATCGGCACCCATCCGATACCTGGCATTCGTCAAGCGCGTCGACGATGATGAACAACTTTGAGTACATTGCGGTTACTGAAAAGAGAACCTTCATGATCTCTTCCAGTGATGGTCGTGTTCGTTTCTGCTTGTGCCGATCATAGAGGTCTTTCACACTCCTTGGTAGGGGAGTCTGATTCTCAGCTAATTGTTTCAGCACACTCGCCAATAGGTCGTCAATCTTCTGCTCATCTTTCCGGCGGAAGTTACAGTATATGTACGCGATATTGACAGCTGGGTCGTTTTGGAATCGCGTGGTAAGGTCGTGTACCACGATCGATGTGAGGATTGTCTTTCCTGTTCCGGGGATCCCTGGACAGTATAGCGTCTGCTTGCTTCTCTTGAGCCAAGTCTGGTATTCTTCAGAGTCGAGGAACCATTGGCCAGTTCCCGGTTGTCGCCTCTTTAGAAAGTCGCTCTGGTGAGGACCATAGTCAACCGGCGTGATCCAGTCGAGGACCTCAAGATCCTCTTTTCTATTCATCTTAGATATTAGCGTTTCAACATTTCCTTCAATTTTGGATACGGAGGCAAGAACTATATTATTATTTAGAACCGTGCTTTGTCTTATTATGGAGGCTTGAAAATTACGAACCGAGTTCGCTGATCTTCCTTTCAGCATCTACCCTGTTTGGTGGAATTCGACAAAGAAGGTCTTTCGCATATGCAGCTGCCGTCATTGCTGCATATCCCTGCCATTCCTTGTTCTTATGAGTATCTGAATAGTCGCAGATACCCCGGATAACGAGACATGGAAAATGATTCATCAGTCCTGCCGCCTCCATTTCGAAACAAAGAACATCTTTTTCTTTCGAGAGTCGATCTCGTACCGAAGCGTCCTTCATCAGCTGGTTGGCCGAAGCAATCAGACCATAGTGGATCGCTGGGTTATCCTCATCTTCAGTCCGTACGAGCCGGGACACCAGTTTGGATGTGTCGTCACTAGTGGCAGTTGCACAGCAACAGCAACCTTGATCATTATGGACAACGTCGGCTCGATATAGCTTGTCGGTACTCGTACCCGGTCGGCTGTACTTCTTCCGCAGTCTCGACTTTTTCTGGAGGGTAATGTCAATAACCTCTTCCAGCTGGTGACCATCGCTTTCGTACTGCGCCTTTAGTCCACTGACTGCTGTACGCAAGACGGTCGGTGGTTGGTCCAAGAACCCTGTCGTCCGGAACGCCTGATCTTGTATTGTTTTGCCGAAATCGTACTGGAACACCCCACCCTTTCCGTCAGATGGAGTGCTGACCACGATATCGCCGAGGCGGATGTCATGTTTTGGACTGGGCGCACCACCACCGATGCCGACCATTAGACCAATCCTGATATTGGGGAAGCTGTGTAACATATCCCTTGCAACGCTGGCAGCAGATGCTGTTCCATATTCTCCGTCTGGCAACACGGCAATGACGACATTGTGTCTCCCTATCTCTCCTAAGGTGTAGTCGTTGTTATCGTTCGGCGATTGATATTCAGGCCTCCCGTGCTCCTTGTCGAAGAAAGCTCGCGCGGCAACGTACTCGGTAGTTATAGCGCAGATCCAGCCGACCGTGTAATCTCCATTTGCCAATTGCGGCTTTGTAGCACCAGTCCCTGAGGACCGGTCTATGCCATTCTCAGTCTTCCTTCTCTTCTCTACACTGGATATTCCTGATTCGTGATCGATAGTTCTCTTTGGCATCCCTGAAGGTTTTTGGAAGCTGTATCACAGCACTGACTTGGAGATTTCATAGATCTCGGGTGCTCAGGCAGGCCTAGCCAGTTCTGGTTAGTCTTTTAATCGGGTTTGCGGGCTTTTAGGGGTAGGAGCTGAAGGGAAGAGAGAGCATCGTATGCGGTCAAGGGTTTGCGGTTTGATTCAATCCATGGGGCTGGATCGGTCAAGGTCATACCATCCTTTATGCAAAAGTCCTCAGGCTGCAGACAGAGAGACAAATGAAGAACCAGGATCGTAAGATAGGAGATGGAGATGCATTAGGCAGGTTACAATTCAGCTGCAGCCAACGTATGTGACGGTATCGTTCGATTGGCCGCGAGAAAATCGGAAACCAGTAGAAAGCCGACCTCGCTGGGTCAAACCGGGGCGGTGCATTAGGCGTTTCGCAGGACATTTCGCAGTCGGCGGCTGTCATGCAAGCTTCGTATTGTAATCCAAATAGACCAAAGAGGCCTCACTTCTGCAAGTCATGCTCGGTTGAAATAAGCGTTAAAATGGAGAGGGTATTTTACAGTGCAGCAGATAATGAGTCCGTACTGTGTGAGCGCCAAGATACGGTAAAATGCCCCCGTACGGAGAAGCTTGAAGAGTGAAGAAATAGGAGGTCGAATTTGCATGCGACTGAGGAAGCCTAGCAAAGAATTTATGAATATGCTATTCTTCGGGTGCAGCAAAAGGTGTTATGCACGAAACATGTTGGCTATCCATCGTGCTTGTTTTGATATCGAGCTAGAGCATTCTATCGATATTTCTATCACCCCCATTGTTCTAGGCTCAACAAAGTTTGTTCATATGTTCCGCTTTGTCTCTTAACAGCTGAAAGGATGTATATATTTGACCACCCCCTAGAAGCAGAATCTTAGCTACTATTATCACCTCGGCACATCTGCTTTTCCAAGGCGCCAATTGTCACCACCGGTACTTCGTTCAGGCCCGATTACATCTCCACGCAATGGCGCCTCGAAAGCGACCTGGCCTTCCAGCCAAAGATCGTGCATCCACAGACAGCGCCCAAAAGCGTACAAAAAGGGCCGGTGTCCAGAAGCCGAAAAGAAAAGACAAAAAGGCGAAAACCACTAGACGGAAGACAAGTACTGATCATGGGGCCACCGTGAAGGAAGATAGCGATCCGGGCTTTGATTTGAGCCTTCACAAAGATGACGACCTTGAGTCAGGACCAAACCATCAGAACACCCTGGAATCGGTCCGACGTGGTAGGACGAAGAAAAAGGAGGAGAGGTATATGGACGACTTCCTCAGAGATGAGTCGGCCGACCCCTTAAGAAGATCTGATCGTTGGGTCCCCGACATAGCATCTCGGAAGCGCCCCGTTGAAAAGCCAGAGGATATTCCGTATCAACTCCGGATGTCGTATTGCATGATGGAAGAGTACATATACAGACAGTCTTTGACGGAGGAAGAGGTTCTGGCGCTACCACTGATCGATGAAGTCTTTCTCTTCAGACAAGGTGGGCCAAGACCGGCGACACCGCCCGGTTTTCACTGGGATGATGAAAAAGTCCTAGTACGGAATGCCATTCACCCTGAATAACCGATTTTCCTAGCAAATGATTTCAGATGTTCTCATTCTTCGTCTATTTGAGGATGATAGTGGTAATTAGAGAAAGCTTCGCTAGATTATCGTACCCCTAAACAAACTTACTAATATATCATAATAATTTATAGTTCGCTTCACTTAGTGATTTGTTACAATATTTTGAGCGGTATAAACCAGGGTCATATGACTGTCCATGGTCATACGCCTCAGCGGGGCTTTTCAGTCAAATTCTCAAAATCAGACTCAGAGTTTAATGGCTCCAATAGTTTTCCGGGTATCATCAGCACGCTACCCTCCCCTCTGCACGAATGATGATGTAGGGGCCACCAGAGATTTACCGCAATGCAATCACGTGCACCACCTTAGTTCGAAGTTGTCGAACCGCTACCCATAGACTTTATGGAAGTATCGTCCGTACCTCCTTGCTCTGTCTACTGATAGCTTCGAGCTCGGATGCGGTGAACGGAATTGATACCATGTCGAAAACCCATAAAAGCCGCTGGCGTGAAGCACCAAATCGAGCCACCCACACATTGTCCCCCAAACCGATTAACCAATCATGTAAAGATATTCTGTCCACGCTGCCTCCACAGCTACCTTCTCGCTAGAAGGATGGGAGAAGGTCACTTCAATGATCCTGTAGGCACGACCGTTGACCTTACATATACGCGTTTTCCATCCTCATTCTAATGCTCCTGTTGCTCCTGTTCCTGTTGCTGGCTAGCATTTGCTAGGTCAGGCTTGTCCCTCGTTTTGATCTTCCCCTTGGTATCGATAACCTCTGGTTGTGGAGGCTTTGCTTCAGGTTCTCTAAGGTGAGAGGATAAGAGTCGGCCGGCTAAGGAACCGGTGGTAGCAGACAGCTGCTTGCTTCCTAAAGATGAGATAGAGCTATCTGTCCATGGCATCCCCGTAGCGGTACCGCACAGGCCAAGGCTTCTATTACTGCGGATGAAAGCGCACCTTTTCATTTCATAATGCACTCGAAGTGGTTTCACAGTTCATGAAGATTCTGCTCCGTATCTGTCATTATCCGCATCCTCTCTGCGTTGAGCTGTTTACGCGTAGGATAGTCGAATCGGTCTCCCAGAGGGACTACCAACGGAAGAAGCACGTTCCAAGTCCCTTGATTCTCCAACTGCTTCTCATAACGTCTAGTCGAAGCAAATCCTTGTGATAGATTGACACGATTGGACTCCATAACCACCCCAAGAGAGGTAGTCCATTGATAGTAATTATCTATATTGTTGAGGATTTCAACCAGAAGAGAAAGACCTGCAAGTCATTCTGCTATATGCTGGCCGACACGCCTGCTCGCAACTGGGCTTGAGCCAGTAAACGTGTCAGTCTCATGGGTAATGATTGCTGGACCAATCAAAGAGCCAGAACACTCACTGACTAAGGGTTCAAAACGCCGCAGAAATTCAGCCCGTGTCTGATCAGAATAAGCATCAAGTTGAGGTATGAGTGAAAGAAGGGACCACTCCTGGAGATTTTTCGTGGCCTACGGTAGTCGAACCTCCCGTACCAATCCAGGTCTCACAATTCCGACTTTATCTATTCGCAGCATTCACCAGGAACAACGTTGAAGGCAACAGTTCGGACGAGTTTTCTGTATTCAGCTCCCCATGTACTTTAAGGGCAAGGGACGTAATTTTATATATCCATTCAGTAAATTATTATTT